>JAVCKT010035506.1:0-13925 GCA_032273925.1 Rhynchotus rufescens | reverse complement strand
TTCTTTTTTTTTTTTTTTTTTTTTTTTTTTATCGGGCCCCTATCCAGTAGCCAGAGATTTAGGTGTTTTGAATGAGCACATCAGTGCTCCAGACAGAGATACTGTTTGAAATTATCCATGAACCCGGTGCCTCTGAACATTATTGAGTGACATTTGTTTCTGTTGGTTGTGTCTGCTCTGACTAACTGGTTTCTTTCAGATTGGCAGCTGGGATTATGCTGTGCGGGATGGACGGCCGCACGGCCTGGAGCTTGCAGGCGGGCCAGCCGCGGCCTCCGTTTAATATGCCTGGAATGCGCGTGTTCGGATCGGAGCAGCTCCGATGGCCCTGAGGGGGAGACTCCTCATGTTTTCACAAACTGTGATTACTTCCCGTTTCGCTGTAATGACTGCCATGTAATTGCCGTACTAATTTGTCTGGACAAAAAAATGCTTAATCTTCTTGTTTCTCACAGAAAACTTCTTCATGTTGTTTGGGAACTGGGTTTGTGTTGTGTTTTTAGAGGCATGGTGGAATGCATCCACTCTTTACTCTCTTGCAGGCTTTCCTGTGATGCGGGTAGAAGTTCCACCACTCATATATGGAATCTCAAATAGCCAGGAGGAAAAAGTCCAGTGTATGGTGCCCACCAATATCTTGCAGTAGTTTGGATTTGAAAAATAGCAAGTGGTTAGACCAGTAATCAGCTTCCAAGCAGGCGACTGGCGCACCTTGAGCAGACACACGGAAGGGAGATTATCCAAATGGTGTGTTTCTTGGAAGGAAACTACATGGAGAGGGGGAAAAAAAAAAAAAGCACCTCATTTATATTTGATTCTTCTCACTTCTACATTTTTGTGTCTTTTTCTTGGGTAATGTGGACCACTCAGTTTTATTACGTATATCCCTAATGTAACCACAGCAGACAGGGGTTGTGCACTTTTCACTGGCTAGCAAGCTGCTAGTGAGCATTAGTAATGTCACCCTCTGCAGGTTACTGACAGTATTTCTGCCCACACTTCAGCTCTGAAACCATACACCTATGCTCCTTGAATGTAGGTCCTGCAATACTAACATGCTTAGTTAACAGAAGTTATATAATAAATATTTTGCAGATATGTTTAACGACTATAGAGAATAATATGTGACTCTTGTAGTCTCTTCTTTAGTCTTTCTTCCCTCCTTACTCCCTTATCTCTCCAGCCATTCTTTAGGTTTTCAGAACTTTTGTAGACACACTTTCTTTAAAGTAGTACGGTAAAAGAAATGTTTAATTGATAAAACAAAAAGGGTTGGTTTGTGAAGATTAAAAAAAAGTGTAAGAACTTTGTTTTTTGGCATGAAGCAATTAGACTGCTCATTTTATTCTTAAAATAGATGATGCAAGTGTGTGAATTTATGCTACTAACATTTGAGTGGTGTATTTTTCCCTGGGTCAAGTGTAGTGCAGTTTCCCCAGGGCAGGTGTACAGTCAGCAAGCATATACATTGTTCCTGAAAAGTGCCATTTTTCATAATCCTGATCTAATGGGAATCATGATGAAACAAGAGGAGATGGCACTACAAGGAGCCTCTCTTCTGCAACCTTCAGCTGCTTTTCAGCATTTTTATCTAATTGTTATGAATCCTGCCTGTTCTCTGGCTAGTGTTATCTGGACTGTAGTCCTTGAGGAATTTAACTAAGAGCTTTGCGTAGCATTGTAAATAACTATCTGGTCAGAAAAGGGTTTCTGATCACTTGTCATCAAAGCTTGATGTTAATCATTTTCCCACAGGGAAAGGAGCTAGCCGGTTATCCCCTAAGCCATTTAGCTTCGCAGTCTGAAGGGAAACCTGTCACATATTCTGTTCTCTGGTGTTGTAAAGCAACATCTGGGTGGAAGGAAAGGGAAAGCAAGTAATCATAATTGCATATCGCTCAAGCCAGTAGAAATCACTGAGGAACATGTGTGTAAACCTTTTTGAATATTGAAAAGTGAGGTAGGAGCGGCAGAGAGCCAAAGTAATTATTTCTGTAAGGGCTGTTGTTTTGTGGACATAAATGCAGGGCAGAAAGAGGAAGGATGAACCCAAAACCTTTGCTCTCCTTAACGCATGTGCTGAAAGTATATATATTACATTGCATGATGTACTTCATCTGGATTTCAAGTGTTTGGCATTTAACTCGTACTTGTTTGAGAATTGCTGGCAATATTTGCATGCAGATTTGTAAAGGCAGAGAGTAGCCTCCAGTTTTCCAGGTCAGTGCAGTAGCAGTAGGTAGGAACGAGGGGAGAGGAGCTGCTGTAGCTGTTGAGACTGCGGCGTGCGCTTCGGTCTGGCTGCTGGACTGTTCACACAATTCAGTGTTTTGTGGCTGAGTGTGCAAGGTGAAAGCAGCTCTTAACTAGTCTCTTAAAGGACCTTTAAATCTGCATTAAGTGGCATGTGTCTTGGCTTTGCCTTCTGTGGGCCCTCGTTTTCAGGATTGGAGTTCAAAACATAGAGACTATTTCATGCCTTCTCTGTGACACTCACTGCACTTCCCCCTCCCTCCCTCATATTTAATTTTATAGTTCTTTCAGACATAAACATGAAAAAAAAAAGCAATTTTGACTTAGTTTCTGAGTGTTGCTGCAAAGAAAAGTAACAAACATCTGTTTTTACCTTAACTGCATCCATATGTTCAACCTCCCCCTCACCCTCCTTCCCCAAAAATTTACAGCCGTATTTGGTGGGTACTGCATACTGTTGAATTAACTTTCTTCACAGTTAACTTAGAGGGTAAATTCAGAGACTGAAAATGTCTGTGCGAAGCAGAGGCCAAAAGCTACATTATAGCTAAGCCAAGTTTGCATTTGCTTCTCTTCCTCTGTTAATTTCCTGCCCTATTTATTTTTTCTCCCTTCTAGCCCCCCAAAAAAAGAGGCGATCAGAAAACTTTAGGAGTGGGATAAGGTGGTAATCAGATAACTTTTTTACTTGTGAAATTTGCATGATACTTTCATATTTGTAACTTAGTTAACATGTAAGAAACGATATTTATCATATAAATATGTGGTTAGTGATGCATATTGTGCAGATTACTGTAGAGGATTAGTTAGCTTGTTTCCTTTTATTACTTCTGGTTGTAGCATCTGGAACAATTCTGGCCTTACCAAAGTTTTGTTCTTGCGGAGAGTTAACAGGCAGAAAGATGCTTTAGTGAGGTGTTTGAGAAGCAATGACACACAATGTTGAATGCTACTAACTTTTACTTAAAGGTATGCAGCACGCTTTCAGAGATAGGAATGTGTGGTACTAAACTTTCAGACAAAGATTTTTCTTTCCAATTACCTGGTACCTTTAAGAAAGGTTATGCTAGTTATACAGTTTTCCGATGTATTTGTGCCTATAATAATTTACATTCTTAAATGCTCCAGGGAGATCAGCAATGTGAGAATACATAAGCCCTCCTCTGCCACTCGAAGAGCTGGCTGTCTCTTAGTAATACTGACCAGTGCTGTTAGTAAGTTTTCAGGAAAGTGAAGTTAGAAGCTGGGCTGTAATTTATCAGAAAGTGAGTTGATGACTTGCTGACTGATGGTCAATTTATTGTATGTTGTCAGGTGAGTGGTAGGGTTTTTTTTACTTCAAAGGAAGTATTAATTATCTCTCTGAGGAAAAGATTGTCTGCTCCTACCTGATTTCCTTTGACAGGTTGAACAAAAGTCTGAGTGACATGTGGTGGCTAAAAATGCCCTGTATTTCTCTTTCTCTTATGCTAATTGGAAGGGAAAGGATTGATTCTGGCCCTGCCATCACATGCTTCTGTGGATGGAGGGAGGTCCTCTTGCATCTTTACCTCCAGAAGAGACTGAGAGCTCATCCAAACATGTAGTCTTGATGCCTGGATTGATTTTGAGTGCAATCTGCATGAGGAAATAATCATTTAGGGGTGCTAGTGCAATGTCTTGGTCATAATGAAGAAGTTTTGAAACCTAAGAAAAAAAAATCTTTACTTTTCTCTTGGTAATTAAAAGGAATGTAAGAAGTTGTTATTTTGCGGAAGCCTGGCTGCTGTGTCCACGTGTAATTGTCCAAGTGTTGGTATTTTGATTTGTACTCAGTAGTTTTGAAAATTTCTGTTGGCTTGTGGAAACTGTGCAGTAAGGAGAGCCAACACATATTCTGTGCATAGTTTTGTTGTTTTATCAAGCCTTTACTGCTCTGTGTAGCACAGAATTGGAATTTCCCTTTTCCTAGTTTCAGTGGCTAACAGGGAAGGAGGTGTCAGTGGACTGTTGCTTTCCTGGAAGCGTAGGCTCTCATGTTTCTGGGAGAACCAAATGGAATCTAATGAGTCTAAAAAATTTGTCTGTGCCTGAACTGTAAATCCAGAATTCCAGTTTGGCGTCTGCTAGATCATAAGCTTGGATGCAGACAGTCTCTGTTAAAGATTGAAAATCAAGTTTGATAAGGGATTTTCAGCAGGAGCATGAGGAGTGTGTGTGTGATCTGCGTATCATGGTCTGCAGTTTTACCAATTGCTGCATAAAGGCATTTGTGTGAAAATGGCCAGATTAGAGCAATGTCTATATGTTTGCAGGTTGAATGGATTACTTAATATTTGTTTTTAATATCCCAGAGGGTTTCTGTGCTACACTGAGGCTGGGTGGGAGAAGAATAACTACTTTCCTGCTGCTGTTGTGTGGTCCAGGAGTGCGATAATGTCTGGCATTGTGCGTGCTGAGCAGTGGGAGTATAACCACGACTCTGCCAATTTTTATGTTGCTGAATAGCTGGGAGCTTCTCTGAGGGCTGGACTGTGGCAAACAGCTTTCTGACCACTGATCTTTCAGCAATTGAAGTAATTATAGCATCTAATTTTTGTTCAAAGTAGGTGTATGTGCTTGTTACAGTGATTGTGCTTGAAGTCCTTTACTCTAATGCAGCATATCTTGAGTTTAATATTTCCTTAGTACTGATACTGAATAAGGTAGCATGCTGTAATGGAAGTAGGAATTTAATACCAAATTTCACAAGCAAGACAAAACTCTGACCCCCCCTTAAGTACTGAACACAGAAATGGATACTTCCATATTGATTGTAGGGCAAAGTAAAAGGAGACTGACAAGTCTAAAGCTTATTATTTCCTATTCCTATCCATTAGATTTTTCCAGAGGGCATGCATGGAGACATGCAGGCGTGCAAGAATGTTTTATTCGTTTAGGGTAATAATTAGGAAATATATTTGTAGGAAATAATTGATAGATCCCATAGACTCTGTAGTAAAATTTTAACTTGAATCCAGGTTTGTTTTAGCGCTAGCGCTCTCTATTCTTCTGGTCTACTCTCATTGCAAAGGAGATTTCCTGTCTGCTACTAAAAATACTCCAATCAGCCTGCAAGTAAATGCAAGTAAATCCTTTTAATCTGGGCATTTTTGAGATGAGCGCTTTCTTATGCAGACAGTAGAGTTACTGAACAATATTATGATGTGTTGCTTTATCTCTTGTGGGACCTCAGATATTGTGCCCTTGAAGTCTCTAGGCAGAAGACACAGCATTGAATTTCGGTGGAGCTTCTCTAGCCACTGGGAAGGGGACTCTGCTGCACTGATTGTGTTCAGCTGTTTTGCAAACACGATCTTCCTCAGAAAGGTCTCACTGAATCTCAGCATTTGCATGATAAATTATGGTCATATTTTTGACACAGTTGCTTATTCAGTAGTTCCAGCACCATAGGACTGCTTGAAGATTGTCATATTATGGTCAGATGTTAATTCAGCAGTTCTAGTACTACTGTAGGACTGCTTGAAGATTAAGGTGCTTCCCAGCATGGGGAAGTGTGCAAGAATTTGCCCATAAAGTCGCTGAAGCTCTTATTCTGGAGAGTTTGGTATTTCAAAAACCTTTCCAAATGCAGTAAGCTCAAGTGTTTTGGATGGCCGGCTCAGAGCATGATTATTCTGATAACCTGAAAGCTTCAGTGCATTCTACTGTTGGTTTTGTTCTTTTTGTAGCTGGAGTGTTTTGTGTGTACTTGTAAACATCTTTATTGCTATATAAAAATAATTGATTTTAAGAATAAAATCACTGCGTTCACAGTTTTCGCAAAATGATCATTTTCTTGAATACTTTAATGGGCGGTAAAGCAGAACAGACCATAGAAGGACACTCAAGGTAGGTTGAAATTGCTGAACCATAAAAAAGAATCTTGGAGAGAGCAAACATAGTATTGTAAAAGCTACAGAAGTGATGAGTGGTTTTGTCTTTTCACGTTTAAGTGCTTCCCTTGAAACACTTGACAGGGGCCTGATTTTCTGGAGACTTCCTTTGAAAATAAGACTTGCTGATGCCTCACCTTAGGTACTCAACTTCACTAGACACTTTTGAGAAGTAGGGCTCAAAGTGCTGTCATACAACAGCAAAAACAAATGTATCTGCATATGCAAGCTGTTAGCCCCCACTAAGGGGAATTAGGCTTAGTTTAGCTCACAGAGAAAGATTCAAACTCAACTGAATCACTTCAGGTTTCCTGGAGGATTAGAGTGGTCCTGTAAATATTGCAGGACCTTGGCTGATAATAAAGAACTCATTAAAATTTGGTTGGTGGGGAATTGTATTTAAGTTTCTACTTAAAAAAACAAACTTTAAAAAAATGTGCTGCATCTTCAATTTCTTTTTTAGTTGTATGAAATACTACTCTTGCTGTCGGTAGGTCAATGCATCCTAAAAATGTTTCATCTCTTTGAATAAAAATAAAAGCATGAAATATGTCATTGTTGCTTTCATTGTAATTATTGAGAAGAAATGAGGAAATAGAGTTTAAATAAAAAGTAGAACACTTTCTTGGTACCTATAGGAACTTTTCAAAAATTAGCTTTTGTTTCTAAGTTATGATGCAAACAGGATAAGCCCGTGTTAGAAAGGAAAAATGGAGCCAATAAAGAGGGTTTCTGATTATAATAGCTGGTTTCTGTTTAATATCATTGAGCAGGATGAGGTTTTGCAGAGTTTCTCATGGAAATAGCATCCACAGTACTAAAATGATTACCTCATTCTTAGTACCAGTGCCAAGCACTTAGCCCCACGGTGAACACACGGGGTTGATTTTCAACATGAAACAAGCCAGAAGTGTGGAATGACATTTTCAGGTGACAGTTATGGTTCTATTGCCTGTAATTAGCACCTCTTAACATGCAAACCTGCCTGTGCCCTCTCCAGGCGGTCGAGGCTCAAATACGAAGTTTTGGACAGACTCCTTCCCAACTGCTCATAGAACCACATCCTCCCAGAAGTTCGGCAATGCAGGTGGTAAGTGCCACGTTAAGTCTTTGTGACCAACCGTTTTACTCACTTCCTTTGCTCTTTCCAAGTTACCTTATCTACAACTTTGCCCTTCTGTTTTGTGGCCACAGAGCTCTGTTATTAAGCGTAGCAGATGAGTTATGAGTTTGCGGGTCTGTTAGTGTATGCAGTCCTTTACTGTTATATTATTTATTGCTAAAAGGATTGTTTTGATTCCTAGTACAGCCATTTTTTTGTCAGTATATTCTAAGAACACTTCATCAGTTCATTTTGTTAATGCCATACCTGTACAGGTGAGAGCCAGTCATCGTGGACACAATTTAGTTAATCTTTGGCAGATTCCCTGAGAAGCATGGATTTAGGAGGTGGAACTTCCTTGTCTTTTCCCCGAGGCATAGGTTTTCCCCTAAACCCAGGATTACTAGGAATTCATGAGCTGAAACTTGCACAGCAAAGAATGTGACTAAATGTGTTTTGCAGTAAAGCTAGGGTGATAAAATCCAGGCAGGGAGCATTAGCATGCTTTCCCTTTTACCTCTACTCGTGTCTAATATAATTTTATTATACAAACTATTATTTTATTACTGATTACTTTCCATATCACGTTGTGTGCAGTCCCGGGTCTAAAATATCATTTGTGTTGTCACAGATCCAGAACTAAGTATGTTAAGTGATACTGTGACAAGTGGAGCAAATGGTTTGCTAATTCACAACTTTTTCAAAAGGTTACATTCCCGTGCTGCTAAGACAGGCATTTTAGAATGAAATATAGAAGAGGAGATTTTCCTCTTGTTTGTTCTATAAACTGGATATCCTGCTCTGTTGAACTAGGGTTATTAGATTAAAAATGTACCTGAAAAGCAAGAGCATTTAGACAAGATCTACAGAAACCTGAAAACCTTTGCGGTGTAGCCTCCAAAGCGTGTACCACAGGAGCCTAAGAGGTGTGAGCTTCCCTGTCAGCTGGACCTGCCAGCCTGTCCCCAGGGTGAACATGCCAGCTGTCCTACGTGGGGCTCGCCCTGCCGAACGTCTGCGCCAGCTCTGTGGTGTTTCCTGGCTCTAGCTCCCGGGGTTGTTTGGGCTAATGTGCACCCAGAAACAAAACCATAGTCCTCCACTTTAACCATTTTTGCAGTTCTGAATGCATAAAACTTTTGTAGTAGCAGTATTTTAAGCTTTTTTAAATTAGTATTGATCTTCCCAATTGGGCTGAAATATAGCTAGGATGTTTTCTCATCACCTGTCTGAATGCTTTTCAGTTGCCTTATTTACTAAGTTTTTTTTGTTTTGATGTTTGTGTGCCTGTACGCATGAGTACAACCAAATGGAAAGCTACCACGTGCTGTGTTAACTGCACAAGCCATAATATACACCAGGTGTAGTAATTAGCAGTCACACGAAGGCTGCCTATTTGTCTGGTTTTGCTGCTGTTGCTGTATCCCCCTGTGTTTTCCACCATCAGATAGCTGGATTTAATTGAGGCCACATCAGATGAGGCATTACTGACACCTTTAATTGAATGAGCATCCAGGGAGGATTAACTCATAATATTGATTGGCTTTTAGCCACTTGCTCAGAAGGGTGTCTGGGTAGCTTATTAGGTAGCTTTTATTTACACCTTTATGCAAAGACTGTAAATAGGAATTCATAGAGCAATATGTTTTTTTAAGTACTCTTAATAACTTTTTAAAAAGGAGTGATAATAAAAATGCAAATGTATTTAATTTTTTTATTAGTTCTGTATAAATATACATTAAATGTATGCACTTACATACACCTATATGTAATGAAATATTGCAGGTGGAAAGTAGCCAAGAACACTTCATTAGTGTTCTAATAACTAATTCAGTTATTAGAAAAATACAAATATGAGAGGAATATAGCCAACAGAAGCTAGGATAATTGTAGTTCTGCATCTTAATGGATTTCTCTTTTTCTTTGCTATGTAGCACAGTCACAAACTCACCAAATTCTGATTATTTCTAGTGTTTGACATCCAGATCTAAGATCCTTAACTTTGTGTTTCATCATTTGCAGTGTTGTTATTGATCTTACTTTAAAAGTTACTATTCCTATCTATTTATTAAATTTGAAAACTAAAACCTAAAAACGCTGTGCTGAAAATGAGCCTGGATTCATTCCTTCCCTTAAGTATTTCTAGAAACAGCATAGCATAGCAGAGTGTCTGTGATCACGTCCACTTTATATTCTTTACAACTGTATTTAATTATGTTTGTCCTTTGAAACACATTTCAGTGAAGTCTTCTGCTTTGCATTCATAAATCTTATTTTTGTACACCAGAAATATATACAGAACATATATCTAGTGTATGTGTGTATCTGTTTATTTTAATGTGCTTTTATGTTCTCATCTGGCTTGTAAAGAATTGTAGTCTGCCAATTTAATGCAACTTGAGACAATCTCTGGGAGCAGGAATTTCTTTTGCTCACTTTTTTCTTTTTCAGTTCCCTCCTATTTTGGCACTGCTTTTCTTGACACGCTATCTCTGTAGATATGAAGGAGAACTCTTTTGGCAGAGACGGGCGATTGGAAAATTTCAGTGTGATCTGCAGTGATGTGCAGTAAAGTTTGTGTACAGACACCCCTGTTTAGCAAGGCTCTCGACTGACTTATATATGTGGAAGAGGTCTCCCCAGAATGATTGTTCCTACTAGTCTGACTGCTGTTACTGCATTTGCTTTCACTGCAGCTGCTACTGGAGCATGTGTATTTTAATCCAGTCTTCCTTCTCTTGTCCCGTCCTGTCTTTTTTCTCTCCTCCCCATGTCTTCTCTTCCCACGTATTTGGGGTCTTGTTGTGTGCACTCAACAGTATCTCCTCCTGCAGAGCCCGTTGATGTTCACAGACCAAGCTCAACAGGATGTTATAATGGTTCTCAAGTTCCCATCCAACTCCCCTGTCACTCATGTAGCTGCCAATACCCAGCCTGGTCTGGCCACTCCTGCTGTGATCACAGTTACTGCAAATAGGTTGTTTGCTGTAAACAAGTGGCATAATCTTCCAGG
The DNA here is from genome assembly GCA_032273925.1 of Rhynchotus rufescens. Taxonomy (NCBI): domain Eukaryota; kingdom Metazoa; phylum Chordata; class Aves; order Tinamiformes; family Tinamidae; genus Rhynchotus; species Rhynchotus rufescens. Next base: position 3,643 of record JAVCKT010035506.1, on the reverse strand, counting down.
TAAGTATATTTGAGTAAGTAGCATAAGAAATCCCTGCTACTAAGTAGTATTTCTGTTATCCATTTCAGAATTTGCTGTAGAAAGAGTTAAATTTGAAGAGGTAAATTTTAAATACCATTTCCCAGGCCATAAAGTAATATGCAAGAGGACAAAATAATATATCACTATTTTATTATAATAAACAGTCACACTTGTCCCCTTGAATTTGTTTTCCAATCAGATGTCCGGATAATGGAAGCCTGAACAATATCATGTCTAGAGCAGATTTTAAAGTACACACAACTTGCCTGAAATCTGTTCTGCTAGCTTTTTCTTGTTGATTATGAAAACCATGACCTAATCTTAAAGCCATTCAATCTGTATTAGAAGATAAAAATACATGGGAAGTCTGCATCTTCTGCAAGTTAAACATCCCGAAGTTATTAGGTGCTCATATATTTGCCAGTATGAAAGGGAAACAACATATTCATATGCATAGCAACCAATCAAATTAATTACCTTTAAAAAAATGTGTTGGACTTGAGAATATAGCCATTCTGTTTTCAATTCCAGTACCCTCTAATCCTTAAGGGACTCATCCTCTTTTTCTAACTATGACAGCTTCAAGCCTGAGCCCTGAAAGGTAGTTTATTTCTTGTGCTCTGCAGTAAATTCCTATCTGGTCAAAGGCTTTTCAACAAAGGGGAAAAAAATGACTTAAATAACTTAAGTAGAAGATATTTGCGCTAGAGAAATTCTTGCTAAGAAATTTGATACCCATTTGATACGAAGGGTCCTTGATTACATTAAAAAGGAAAAGCAAGATGACTCCCACAGTTTTTTGCTAACTCTTAGAAATTACCTCTCAACGTTGTGCAAATAGAAACATCTACGTATTATTTCCCACACCCAAGAAAGGTTTAAAGAGAGGTGGGAAGGAAGAGGGGAGGGGAGGCAAGTCTAGTTAACAAGTCACAAGCAGAAGCTATTGACGATGCTCTTTTCATTTGTTTGGAAGGAGCATGACAATATCCTCTCATGCCTTGGATGTGTGACCTTGTGCAGATGGTCCTCAGACTGTTAAAAAAAGAAAAAAAAAAAAAGAAAAATTAGAAAATTAGATGTCCTTCTGTAGGGATGTCCAGCAGTCATGGGAAGAGAAGAGGTCTTCCAGGGGTAGGAGTTATATTTGATTTCCTCATGGGCCTGCTGACTAATCTATACGCAAGCAACCAATTGTTGTGAATAGCAGCCTTCAGGGTATTTTTTTCCTCACCTCTGAAAGGCAGGATGGTAAGCTGTACGTTTGCATCTGTTTCTTAATATAGAGCTTTCTAGCAATTGTTCTGTTTACAAAAAGCTCAATAAAGCAAATAAACCCAAGCAGACCTCAAAAAACCTCCCCCACTCAGCTTTCCAAGAGCAAACTGATCTAACTGCTGACTGTGAAAGGAATACTGCCCTTAAGAGATCTGGATGTGGATTCTTGAAACTAGCCTGCATTACTGTTGCCTTCAAATGTTAGACCAAAATGGAGCTTTGCTGGAGTTCGAGGGCAGGTGTCATCACTACCGTGCATCCTGCTGGGGGCTTAGCATTCTCTTTACTAATGAGGCATCATGATAAGAAAGTTAAGTTGCCAAGTGACCAGTTGTCACTGATGTGTAATTAAAAATCCCATTCCTGCTTTTGTATGCGAATTTGGTGACTTTAATGACAGCTAATGGCTCCGGTACCCAACAGAGTAGCCCTGTTTTGGCACGAGACCTTCATCGTGTTTGTTACGCGGTAGTGGTTTGTTACAGCAGAGCTCTGACTTCTGTATTACTCCTGCAACCTGCTATTTCTATTGAGCTGTGCCTTGGGGGGCGAGTGCGGAAATCATGGGTGTAAAAATTTAACCATTATTTTTATTTCCACTTCCAAGAATGTCTTGTGGACTTTATTGTTTTTTGTTTGTTTGCTTGGGTTTCATGTTTGTTTATTTTCAGGGAAGCTGTGAAAAAAGGCTCTTTTTAACACCAAAGGAAAATTCAGGATGTAAACGTTTCACTGGCATGCCAGGTGCCCAGATGAAATATGAGTCTGCAGAATTATATATTAACTTTAATCCAAACTTGCAAATAAATGAATTGTGGTGATGGATGAAACATTAAATACTGCATGACTAGGAGATTTCCCTATCTCCATCATAAACTGACATTTTTTTTCAAGTCCTTTGTGCTTCACTTGTTCAAAGCAGTGCTTTAAAAAGTAAAGGGGAAAACAGTATTTGCTACAGTCAGCAGATGGTTGTCACATTTTGTTTTCAGTGCTCTTTACCACTTAATTTTGTTTTGCTGCGACAGGAGAGGTTGCCAGTAAAGCATCTGCTAGAGCTTATGGCTCAGGACCGAAGCTGCTGCTGATGGCATACGTTCAGAATAGCACCAATCTAAAATAAATGTTTAATAAGCAGCCTGTGAAAGCACCTGGATTTTTTTTTTTGTGTGTGTGTGTGTATGTTTTGTTTTTTTCTTTTTTTTTTTTAATTCAGTTGATGCAGAAGAATCTTGGATGGCTAGAAAAATGGATGTAGCTTTGATTTATACAATTTATATGATGTGGGTATGAAAAAACAGCAGAGTTTTAAAATCTTCTCTCTTGAATTCCAGCTCATCAAGGTGCTGTGCAAGACCAGCCCTACCAGCTGCCAGTGGAAATCGATCCTCTCATAGGTCTGTCACTTCCTTCTCTCTTTGCGATTCATTAAGCTCTGTATGGTGGCCCTGAAGTGTAGATTACGGTTGTTTTTCACTTGCTGGTTGCTGGGAATGGAATTTTCCTGATAAACCATTTGCATGCAAATTGGAATGCAATGAGCTGTGGCTATGCTGGTATTTCATCAACTCCCCCTCGTTGGTTTGCCTAATTTGAACAGGCCTAGGACGCGTGTCAGTGAAAATTAATATGGATGCTGTAATAATGTGTGATTGAGAATGTGCATGAAGTACTGTCAGGATAATATTGGATCTTTTCATCACTCAGACTTGTTGATGAGCAGGAGCGAGGCACGTTATGATGAATTGGTGCGCTGGTAATGTGATGGGGCTCCTTTGCTGAGGAAATTTTCATAATAACAGTGGGGTTCTTAACTGCACCGTCTTGTGAAAAATAAAACCGTCGTGCCAGGGTTTCATCATTAAAGGAGATCAATCCTTTCTCCATAGACCTGCTGTTCAGGCTGAGGGGATTAATGTGTAATTGCAAAGCAGCTTCCGAGCTGAAATATATTGCCCACTCAGTTTTAGTATTAAGATATTAGTATTCATTTTTCAAGAGTACTGCATCTTTTGATCACCATCACTAGTTACATTTGTATATGTTTTTCCTTTATTAAAAAAGGGTGGAGGATGTCTCCCTTGTATTTAATGACTCAGTGTAACAGATTCAATTTATGACTTTTTATTATAGAGGCTTATTAGTTTATACAGAGCTGATTTTTCTATTAGCATGATAGAGGTTGGTCTGTTGTTTCATTATGGGCCCGTATTTGGGGGAGTGTAAATTTTGAGTACAATTTAGGGATTCATAACGTGACAAGTATAACCCTAAATGTAATTAAAAAAGAAAAAAAAAGAAAAAAAAAAGAAAAAAAAAAAAAGAACAACCCAAACTGCAAACA
>JAVCKT010035505.1:0-26799 GCA_032273925.1 Rhynchotus rufescens | reverse complement strand
TTTTTATCAATTTTTATTACCCAAAAAAAAAAAAAAAAAAAAAAAATTCAAATTTCTGGGTATGCACAGATGACCACGAAGACTTATTCACGTGCATGACGGAATTTGTGTTTTGGTTTATTTTTATTTTTTTTTTGTTTCGGTTTTTGTTTTTGTTTTTTGTTTTTGTTTTTTTCTAATTGTATGAAATGGATTTTCTGAAGTTTAAAATAGTAAAACATCTAAGACGATGTTCTGTGCTTGCAGTGTGTGAGTGTTGCTTTAGTGCAGTGTTGCAGTTATAGTGTCTGGTCTTTTAGCTTTCTGTTTTTCTTTTAATGTAGTGTGAAGTGTCTTATCTTTTTCTATGAATTCCAATTTGCCTTAAATCTTTCAATGCTGTAGCTGTTTCAGTAAGTAGTCCAAACTAATGGTATAGAATGCTTTGACCAAATGAGCTGGTCTATTATGCCTTGTAAAACAGCAGCATAGGGCTTTTAAAGGTAGTCAATAAAAATTGCTGAAAATTTGGCTTTTTTAATGTGTAGTAAGTGTTTTTAATGATTTTTTCACATAATATGTAAGGTAGTGAAATGCAAGAGGGGAAAAATGTTTTGTGTGAAACACATTTTCTGACTGGGGAAATTTTAATAGGATAAATTGTTTGTAAGGCCATATGCCAATAGTTCCCTCTGGTAGTTTGAATGATTTAGGAACTCTGCTGTATGATGCAATGTAAAATCTTTTTTTGCCTTTTTTTCAGAAACTAACTTGATGTTCTAGTTTTAGCCTAAGTAGAATAGGGAGTTTGGGGCGGGGATATCACCGAATGTTTTTGTCCTTCCTTTATACTAATGATAGTGCTTTAGAATGAGGATTGTGCTGAGACTTAGCAAACAGAAAAGTTGCTCTTGCAGCAAAATGGCAAAAGCTAAAGGACTCGTTTTCAAACATAAGCTGAGATTTAAGTAGAAGCATGATTGATTGGGTACTAGCTCTCTATAGTAGGTAAATAAAAATAAAAAGACTTGGCACTTTTAAAAGGTAACTTTACCAAAGAACAAAGAGCCAGTAACCAATAATTCTGATTTGTCTCAGCATTACGTCTTCTGTACTCTTTATTTTTGCCGGACCAGTTTGCGGTTAGGAGAATGTGCCTTTTTTGTACATTTGCATTTAGGTTTTATAATTTTAATTGATGTATGGACACAAAAGCATGAAGGAAGACTTGGATCCAAGCAGTGCCACACTTTACATCATCACTACAAGTGTTAAGTGTAAAGAAAACCAGTTTTGAAACTATGAAATTCCTGATTCATAAATACACAGTTATTTGTACTTCACATATTAGATAATTCACTGCTACTAAAGCTCTTTATTACAATTGCATATGTTTTAAATCAAATGATAAATTAAGTTGTCTTCCAAAACTGTGTACTTCTCTGGTCAGCTGTATATGATCAGTTATCTACCTCAAAGTTTATTTCCTTTTGTATTGGGACAGGTTGCTGGCCCTCCCTGTTTCCACAGACCAAATCATCCTAGCTCAGGAGCTAGGGCTAAGCAGTTGTTTCTTTCAAGTATTTTTTAGTTTTTAAATTTTGTGTGAGTATTGGAGTATAGATGTCGGTGACATTTCATAGTTTCAAAAGTAAATTGCTGCTCTGAGAAGTGTAGATTCTAGTGAAATACATAGTCATAAGAGATGTGTTTTTGTTTTTTCTTTTTTTAAAAAGTTGTGGTATTATTGGTTCTATGCTCCCTGGAATATTACTGCTTTGTAAAAGTCCAGACTTCCTGCAGCACCTTTCCTGGATCTGGTGGTTTTCCAAGCCTAGATCTCTCACTACTTGATATCTCTGCATTAGTCAAACTGCAAGATGATAGCTGTGCTAGAGGGAGGGAAGAGCTGCTGCCAGAAATGTCTGAACTAAGTGCCATACTCATTGTCTGGGTAAGATTTGGGAAATTTAACCTCTGTACATAAAGAAATAATCAGTTACTTAAACATCACATAGTAGACAGCCATTAAATTATAAAAAATTAATTTATGAAGAAAGACCTTTTGTACAGATTGAAAAAAAAAAAGATTTTCATAGAGATATCTATATGATCAAGAGAGTTAATTTTTTATTTTTGTTTTACTAGTGCCACAAACTTGCCAGTGGTAACTTATTTGTCCGGTTCAAGATAACTCTGTAGTTTTGTTTCCTAGGACTTGTTGTTAAACGCCAAAAGACATTTTTGAACTGTAAATTTGATTAGATTGTTAGCTTTTTTCTGTTTTATTTCTTTGAAAACTTTTGAATAAAAAAGATCAAAAAAAATGCATTGTCTTTTTTCTTTGGTTATTTCTTGACTGAGGAAAGCCCTAAACAGGTTATGATAAAACTTTAATGTTTATTTTGATGTACTGAGAGCTGCTTTCTGCTTTACAGTCCATCTTTTTCCTCCCACTTCTGTCTTTCATTTTAATGAATTTTTTTTAACTCTTTCAGACAACATTACAAGTCACTTATTCTTTCAGACAAATTTCAGACAAAGGAAAATACTTCAGAAAAATATACCATCAAATATAACAGATTTGAACACAAGAGCTTCTTCCCTATTTCAGTCCTCACCAAAAGTTGTACATAACCAAGCTTGACACCTTGTAGTTGTAAAAACAGGTTTAGTTTTCTTGAAATAAGGGTGGCGATGCAGGGTCATTTTGGTAATTACTAGCACTGAAGAGCTGCATGGAAGTGCTTTAGTCTCCCTAGATATACGGGAATAGCAATCCCAGAACAGGAGCAGCAACACCTCAGTGCAATTCAGTTATCCACAGTGTTCATCTTCCAGCTGCACTCCCTAAACACCTGGATTCCCTAAAGATTATTATCCTTTTTGGCAAGATCACTGATGCTGTGTATCAGATAAAGGACTGCCCTGCCCAGAACAAGGCTTGGAAAACAAGCAGGGCAAATATCAGCTAAATGTTTAGGCAGGCGCTTGCCCTGCAACGCAGCGTCTGTCAGCTCAGATGGGAGACAGGTCCTGATTTGGTCTGGGGCACCCACGGGGACGTAGCGAAAGGGACTCAGAGAGGCCAGGAAACTTTTGGGTTATGTTTGCTTCTGCAGTAAAGATGTCCACAACAATGGGGTTTTTTTTTATATTAATGAAGAGAAAAGATTATGCTGGGTGCTACTAAATCACATTTGAATGCCTGTGGGTGAAAACACCATTTTGCAGTTTTGTGGTAACTGAAACACTGCCTCTGTATGTTGCGTGTACGGAATGCGACAGATGAGAAAATCAATAGACAATTTTTAGTTTTATGTTATTCCTGTCCTCTGTCCTACTGAAATAATCTCAAATTAAGTCTTTAATTATGACTAATACCTTACAAAATCTACACGTAATAAAATTGTAACATAACGCAAGTTGGAAGAGCTTTTTGCTATCTATTTGCTTTTCTAATTAGTGTTTTGATAAACTTAGCCCTCTTACCATAATGCCAAATATATCTGATAAGAATACTTTCAGATTAGTATCTTTTGCCAGATACAATAAGGTATGTGTATCATTTCTATCAGCCAACCTGCAGTAATACAATGTCTTTGTGTAGTATACTTTATTACATATAATAAAACTTATTTATTACCAGCTAGCTTGTTCAAACATTGATTCCAACCTTTTGCATGCAGTTTGTTTAGTTTTGGAGCCCACTTGTAAAGATGCTATTAATAAAATGTTTTACATACTAACAAATAATGATAACTATCATATTCATGTAAGACAATTTTATATTAGTGTAAATATTTTGTGCAACTGTGTTGTTGCCTTATTGTTCCATGGTTGTCAGTGATTACAAAACACTTTTAGCTACCTCTAATTTCTAAATTAATTGAACCAGACAGACAGAGTAAATTGCAGGTAAGACAATGACTGCAGCTTAGCTAAGTTGAGCTGAGGACTGCTTGCATGTATCTGTCTACATTAATTGTGCAGTAAGTCAGAGTAGCCTAAAGCACTTGCCTCATACTCGTCGTCAGATTTTCTCAGTAAAAAGGGCTGTTCTGTCCTCCTCATCTCTCGAAGTTCTGTCATGCTCAGGTACCTCCACCATAAAAGACAAACTGGATGATAAACCAAACTGTGCCCCTCACTTTCTGCAGGAACAGCTCACATCATCTTGAGAAATCCGTCTTACGTGCCAGAATATTTACGTGAGTTCAGTATTCTTACTTTTCACATGCACACTTCACTGCACTTGTTCCTTTTGCTTTGATCAACCATGCCACAAGTATTCGCAAATCTTCATGCTTTGGAATAAGATATTCAGTCCTATCCTGACCAGCAGTGTTTTATTGTGAAAGCCAAATGTGTTATTTGATGGCACTTAAGATATGTATGCTGTTACCTTCCAGACACTTGCAATGCTGACATAGGCTTTCAGCTGTGGGAGATCATCTGTGTCATTTCCTAGCCAACAAATTCTGGCATTGATTAACCCAAACAAAGCTGAAGTTTTTGGCTTTCACAGTCGGTCCATTAATTTAATCCAGAATAGAGGTTAGAATATACAAAACCTATTCTGTTTGGCAAGTTCTCCTCCAACTCCTAAAAAAAAAGCCAAACTGATGTCAGAACAGCAAAGATTTACAATGCAGAGTGACCACGGGGAGTTTGTAAAAGCTTGTATGCAGAATGAGTAAGTCTTTCCTTTTCAGGACAGCTCTAACCACATCTACCATGTGAGAAACCTGTGCAGCCCATTTCTTTAATAAAGAAGAAATCACATCACAGGAAAATACTATCGGATTTTTTTCCTGCCACAGAAGAAAAGACAGACTTGTCAGCAGGCAGGCTGTAACTCTACATTATTCATCTTGCCTTTCTCAGCAATATCCCTTCACTCGATACCTACAGCAATGCTGTTCTGAATTCTGCTGTATTTCATCGGTCTGCCTTCAGCCAATTAATTTGATTTCTTTCAACAACTTCACTGGGATGGAAAGAGATTTTTGAGAATTTAAAAAGTGAAGGTATGTGACACCCTAAAGACTTCCCACATGCACACTACAGGTGTTCAGATCGGCTTGTTCGGACAGCTCTGGAAGTAGCTTTATTGTTTTAGAAAGCACTATGCTTGTGTTACTGAGAGAAAAAGATTTGGGAGAATTATTTCTGCAAGTACAATTCTATTCTTAAGGAAGTTGCTTGCAGTAGGATTTTTCCCCAGTACCTGAAACTGTCACATTTAGGATTGATATTTGTAAGCAACACCTGGAAAGCACTTAAAGGTAATGGAATTTAAAAAAAAAAAAAAAAAGAAAAAGAAAAAAAAGTTAAAAAATTTTTTTTCTATTAAATAGAGTGTTTTGATAAATATTTTTAACTTTTAGCAGGCAGCAACAGAAAATGGCTTTTCCTTTGTGTGCTTCAGTCTGTCATGAATGGAAAATATTTTCCTATTGATGGGAAAATACTCTGCTAATTTTATTAAGGTTCTAGTGAAAGAAGATAACGTCAAAGTGTATTTACTGATATTTGTTATAGCCATTCTTTTTTATCAGTTTGTTCAGGCATCTTCAGCCAAGTTCAAAGATAATCTGTAAGCAGGATATACACTAGAAGTATAAAGCAGTTATTTATTGACTAATGCACACAAAAGAGATGAAGGTTTCATGAGCTATTAGGCTAAGCATTAGTGCGCTCACCATCCCAGCCCGGGATCGAAGCATCTTTGCCGGCCAAGCAGGAGGGGAGTCAGTCCCGCAGCTCCCTCAAATGCACCCTCAGTTCTGCCAAGTTTCCCTCTTCCAGCAGGCTCCAGCAATACCAACAGCACCAATACCTTGCCCTAGCCTGCTAAATCCACAATTCCCAACTAGCTTAGCTTTTTCCTTCCTTCTGATTTTATATATTTCCAGGTTGCTGCTTTCCCTCTTGAATGTTTGAGACTACCAATCTCGTCTCAACAGCTCTAACTCTGTCTGTAACTTTACCTTTCTTATCTCCCTACAGACTTTCTCACAGTTCTCTCAGCAGTGTGAGTCAAGGTTACACAGCTGGCCTATATCAGACCTGGCCTTTGCATCCTTGGTACACAAGCTGCTAAACCCCTAGGAGTGGGAGGCAGGCTTGTAGCAGGGGCTACGGAGCGGGAGAGCTACATACCCCAGCCCGTATAAAGAAAACATTATCCAAGTGCAATCAGAGGAGTGGGTAGTCAAAGAGCTCCAAATGTTGCTATTCTTTGCCAGGAGAGAACAAAAATCATTTTTTAAACAGCTTCAGGAGGGGCCAAGCTAGTCTGGAAGAAAAGAAAAAAAAATGTTCAAGAAGTCACCAGCTGTGTGCGTGTCTGAAGTTCATGACTTCCTTCAGCCATGCTCTGCTCACTTTCCATCGCTCAATGAGTTCCAGCTGTCGGCAGGAAGATGGTTCACATGTGAGTAGGAGGGAGGCGGCTCGTAAGCGCGTTAGGGGATTCGTGTCGCAGTGAGCACATTGTCCCCTGCACAAAGTCACCCTTTCATGAGTTCTGGAACACAGAAATTGCTGAACAAAACTCAGCTAGGGTAGTAGGTTTGCATTAAAGAAAAGGCAAAGGTGAAACTTGCTCTCGAAAAGCAAGTCTGTGTTACGCCTTTGTTTTTTAAGTTGCTTCGAAGTAAATTAGATTTGTATTTGACAGTAATCTCGCTGTATCTTCTCTGTAATATCCCTGGAAATACCAAAACTTTGCCTTAAATTTCAAGGCAACTTTTTTAGTACTGAAACGTAGATGAAAATCCAGGTTTCAGTTATAAAAAAAATGAGTCAAGCAGTTCCAGGAATTCCTCTCCTGAAAATATTTTGCAGATGAAACTAACCAGTCATCTCTGGGAAAACAATTCAGGGCAAAACATACCACTGCGTGTATTACAGTAAGGGTATGCAGGGCTCATCTATTCCAGATGGTGATCATGTCATCAGCTCCGCAGTGTGCACGCTTGCTCTGCTTAAAGGCTGCAATTAATTTGCTAAGCAGGAGTCTTATCAATGAACCCAACCTTTGGGAATCTCCTAATAAAGCAGGACCCCCACAGTGTGAGGGTGGCACAGAGCCCTGGGCTCGGAGGACCGCTCTATGCTGGTCTTGATCTCAGTCTCTCCCAAGAGCATCTGCCTTTGACTACTAGTAGTGCCAGGGGAGTAGACTGGGGAGAGCCCTGACATCCATCCCAGTACTGCTGCTCATGCCTGAGATGAAATAACATCTTATCCCTGCGGCCACCAGAGGGCATCTTCGTTATAAAATGAAATAATAAGAAGGGTGAACTCTCGTTCACAGTGTTTAATTAAGATGTATTTATAGTTATGTATTATTAAAAGCAAAACCTCACCCAGCCACTGAAAGACACAAGAGCTCAGAGTTCCAATAATGTATTTCTATTCATCACCAAGCCAAGAAAATGTTTGTCTTTATCACAGAAAGAAAAGCTAGAATTTTCTAGTAGGAAATTAAATACATAAGGGTGCCTTTCACTGCAGCAGGAGAAAAAAGAAAACAAAACAAAATGAAGAAAAAATACCTAATCAAAACCACAATGTCACCAAAAACATAACTGCTCCAGGCAGTCACAGATAATCAGCAAATATCTTCTACGTGGCAGATAACCAGCATCACCACAACAGGATCCAAACTTCAAGGCTGTTCTGGAGAAGTCAAGCAAACTCTAAAGATTCAACCCAGACCAGACCTAGAAACATTTCTCCTATTAATTCAAAGCCAGTCTATTTCCATATACTCTTGGGAGCATCCTCTTTCAATTATTTTATTTCATCATCCCGATACCTAGGATGATTTAAAAATCCATTCATTCAAAATATAAAGTCAACATCACCAATGAAAGGAAATAAAGTTCATAAAATATATTGGTGTACTGTGGGCCAAATGAGGCATCTACACCACAGAACAAAACCATGCAAAATACGTGGGGATAAATAGAAAAAGCTGCTCATTTTTGCAAAGTTCACTTAAGAAGACCTCCCAGCAGTCAGCAACGATGAATTCTTACATGTCTGTCCAGATTTCTACTAGAAATAGGAAGGTGAGGGGAGCAACGTTGTATCTGCTGCCTTGCCACCATCTGCAGTACAGTTTGACTCTTAACAGCTAAATTGACCATAATCCAGCCCAGACATTAGCACTTCATGTCTCTGAATCCATTTGCAGCCTTCCTTTTGTCAAGAGAAATCAGCTTGCATCCACTTTTCTGACAGTTGTATGCACCTGTGACTCTGACTCAGGGTGAGACCAGCCAAATTTTATTCTTAGATGTTTTCTGCAAGAAGCCTCAGATAATCTCTGTTGGTGTTTTTGTCAGTCTTCGTAAGAATTAGATCAACCACTTCTGGACCCGGCCATTGCTGTATCAGGCACAATAAAAGACCCAAAATAGGACAATTCATTGAAATTCATTAATAAAAAATACAAAATGCTGTACTTCATTGAAATACACAGTATTCTGTTTTGCATATGCCTTATCCTTAGGCTAAATAGTATCTGAAACAAATATGAATTTCTGGGCAGGGATCTGGTCCAGGCGTGTGTTTATAGTTTTTGAGGATTGCTTTTTATATGGAGGACTGGGGAGAAAAAGAAAAGAAAAGAAAAGAAAAGAAAAGAAAAGAAAAGAAAAGAAAAGAAAAGAAAAGAAAAGAAAAGAAAAGAAAAGAGAGAAAAGAAAAAAGAGAAAAGGAGGAAAAATAAAGAGATTTTAGACGTGAAGCTTTGTTTTTCATGATTGGTTCTTTGCAGTTTTGCATACATGTGAATATCTCTTTTGGCATCCACCTCAGTATCAGCATGACTGTGTTTGTCACAGGTTCCAAGTGCTGCTGCAAGCAGGACTCAAATTAGGATTGGTGTGACCAAAGGACAATACCTCTGCCAACAAGACAGAATTTTTTGATCTAACCAGCAGATGCTCTGCTAGCGTCTCTCACTTCTTGCCTCTCTTTCGCCGAAAGGACTGAAACCAGCCTGTTAGTGTGATCATACTTGTGAGAGCTACAGCTGTTTGCACCAGATCTCAATCTAGCCCAATACCTACGATAATAACTGCTTCCAACAGCTACTTTTGAAGGCTCTGATGCTAAATTCCATTCCACACAGCACAGCTTTAAGAAGCACAGATTTTTCCAGAAATGGCTACTCACTCTTTTTACAGAGGCTATTTTGCACCCTAGTGGATTATTTTAGTTAGCAGCAAATTGTTCTTGCCTATTTCTGGTCATCAATCATTTGCAGGAATTATATTGCTAGAGGAGGCCAGAAGGAGACCTTGATGCAATTCAAACCTTGAATGTTTTTTTTCTTTATCCCTGTTCCTTGACAGTAGCTTCTGAAGAATAACAATGTAATAGACATATTTAAAGCCTGGCATAAATTTTTGGACCAGATTTTCAGGCGTCACTCAGGGTCAGGGGGATGAATGGTGTCTCTCCAGTCTACGCTTAAGAAGGTCTGCACCAGCTCTAGCTTTTTAAGCAAGCCTGAAGGCTACTGACTGCCAGTCATTTTGACAGGGTGATGACTAATGGGGACAACTGGCTCCCTCCTCTACCATGTGGTCTGTTTTGGCCATTTGAAAGGGAATAAGATTTTTCTTTCCCCTAAGGAAACGTTTTGGCAAATGGGTTTAGGACTGTTAAAGCTTTAGGGTAGCTTGTATTAACAGAATGTCAAAAGGTTGTCCCTCTGAAGGGCAGGATCAAGCCCCTTACTGCCTGCTGTGTAAATTCCTATTGAAAAATTCACACTATAGCCAACCTGTAATCCCACAGGAATGAGCTAATGCATTTCCATTAACTCCAGAGGAAGAAAGATCCAGTACTGTATTGTCTGCTGGATAAAGTAACAGCTTGCATGGATCTGTAACAGGTTATGGGCATTATGCAGATTATATTAGTGACAAATAAAAAAATACATACTAAGTAGGAACTAATTAAGTCATAGAGAATGAGTAAAAAGCAGCAGCCTTCAATAATGTGCTTACATCTCTTTCAGTATTGCATTTCCAGTTAATAAGCAAAATTGAGACACATCTGATTGGTAATCTCCATTATCCAGCTGCTAATCAGCCTACATTACTAATATATTGATTTGAACACCTCTCTCCCTTCAAACTTTATTTTCAGACCTTGTTCACTTTTAAGATCCAAAGTGCCTTTGTTTGGACAAGTTGTTTAAAAAATAATAATAATAATAAGCACTTCTTAATTAACTAGCCTTAATATAGCTGATTGCATAGATCTTAGCAGAATTTGTTTAACAGAAAGGAGGAACAACAAAGGAGTTAGCACTGTTTCACTAGACTGCTTTTTACAGTGAGAGATTGAGAAGCAATCAGGCTATAATCTAAAGGCTGCTGTTTGAAGTTATATGACTAATCCGCATTTGCATGGTCCAACTGTTAGGTGGAAGGAGGATTTAACCTCAGTAATCACTTTATGGAAAGAACAATGAAGGAATTCAGCAGGGCATTTTCATGAACTAACTTGAATGACAGTAAAACGACCTATTCTTGACTTAAAAAGGAGTACTTCAAATTCCATATCTAGGAATCAAACTGTATCACTGATTTATTTGTTGACATAAATTACATATATCTAATATGTCCCTGTTGTAGACCCTGCGCACTCTTTGTTTATGCTAAATGTGAATGTATTCTAGCACATGAATTACTATCCTCCTGCTTACTTCTTAGGCGCCTCCAGAATAAGTAATACATTGGCATAACTTTGCCATTTGTCAGCCAGCAGTCTGGTAGCACATTTGCTCGTCAATCTAATTTTAACCTTTTCTCATACAAGCACTTGGTAGTTCATGTAAATCAACTAGACAGTCTGTCATTCAATAGGGCACTTTCTTCGTAGTCTTCTAAACTATGTGCTCTATCATATGTGTTCATTTTTAAGTCACAAAGGGAAATTAAAACTAATATATTACTTCTGGTTTCTTAATACCAGAATGTCAGGAATCTCTTTATTAACACAACAGAGATAAATGATATGCCTAGAAGAATTCTGTGTCAGTGGTTGTGCTAATGCATTCAGCATTTTCTGATTTGAAATGTCTGTCCCGAACTGTAAGTGGTACCATGTATGCCTAATGATGGCACAAAGTCTGAGTCTGTTCCTATTATTGCTGTAATTTGCAATTAGGTATCCAAAAAGTACAGTTTATGAATTTAAAATGCATTTATAAATAATTGCCTAGTGTTTACTGACAACTGCAAAAGAGAATGTATTTCATTCTGAAATACAAGTATGTTTGTGAATGCTCATTTCCTTTGATAATTTGTGTAAAGAACATGAAAAGTTTACTGTCGTGGCCTTTGTTGCTTTTTCAGAAATTGATTTGGCTATGAAAATAGTATGTTTAAAGTTGCAGTTTTATCTGTTTGTCAGGGTTGCTGTAACTAAGCATCACTTTAATATCATTAAAAAAAATAAACATGAAATGAAGTAGGTCATAGTCCATTTATACAGCCTAAACACATTCTGGCTCTTTTAAGATATTTTACTGCATTAAGGATGTTTGAAAAGTGTATTTTTTAACTTGTGTTGAAATGATCTCTGACATCTGCTAAAATTCAGTCCCACACAACACCTGTAATCACTCAATTCATGGTCAAATAGTTAACTGTGAAACAATTATAAAAGCTAGAGTTTGACTGATCTATATCTTCCCTGTTAATACTCTGAGACTACTATATTATGTTTCACTTAGGCACATGAATGATAAAATAAAGCTACATACATTTAATATTAGATGCTGTTCTGAATAAGGATTCATGACATTGAGCCTGATTAGAAGCAGATACTAAAAGGCACCTGAGTTTCTCCTGGCGTTGCCTACGAGTCCATTAACTAAAGGCTAGAAATGAAGCACTTTGACTTCTGTAGCACCACACAAGTCCCCCTCAGTCCATGTCTTCTTTTGCTTCTCTTTACATACAGACTTCATCATGCTTTCAGTCTGTCCTCACTGTCCCTTCCTTAGCAACATCTGTACATGGTGTTCACCAAAAAATTATTGCTGCTTCTGTGGAATAAACTTATCTGTGCTGAGTCTCTGCGGCATGAGTTGTACAGTTATATTTGTGTAGTCCATGAAGACCTGTTCCCAATTGAAGTAGAGCTGTAATAGAAGTAATAGTATCCATACTACTCCCACCATCTCCATCATCTTTCCTATCTACAGATCAAGTACGGGCAATATGTGTCCATCATGCTCTCAAATTATACATGACTTCATTTAGCACTAGTCCTTCATTATATATGACTTCATTTAGCACCTAAAGTCCTAACCACAGATTAAGTAAATCTCTTCAGGAACACAGACCTGAGAGTTCTCACCATGAATTTTATTTTGAATATATGAAAGGAATTTATCAATAAAAAATTCAGGTAATCATATTATTTAATTTAGCATAGCAGAGTTATACATCATTTCATTCACTATGTTTTAGAGAATTCTTTAATGGGACTTTGTTAGGCTTCTAGATGTAGATTTCTTAGACCAGGCATCTGGAGATTCTACTCTCAAAGTTGTATATAGGAAAGTTCAATATAGTCAGTGACAGGAACTGTCAAAAGTGATAACAACATTTGATTTTGTTTGAGCTTGTCAAAAATAATTTTGCATGTTCTTCTGTTCATTGAATATTAGACATTGTGGCTTACTAACATTGCTCTTTCTGTCAGCTGCACTAGTTCAAGGAACTGAATATTGCCAATAATTCTTTGCTCTGAAGAGAAGCAGTGAATTTGTGAAGATGGAGGATGGACCCAATAACTCCATTAATGTTAAAAGTCCAAGAAAATGGCCTTGCAAATTTTGTTATATATACCTATTAGAATATTAAATGATAAATACATCTATAAACATTATATATGTCTATACATGCATAAATGTCCACACATGCATATTTATATACATGTGTGGGTACACATATATACAGCATATATGTGCGGGGTTTTTATACACATGTACATGCATACATATGTATATACATCTACATATATGTCATTAACTGAAAGTCAACCTTATTTACTTGATTTCTCTTTAGCAGCTGCCCAGATCAGTAAGTATATTTGTCCATTCAGAAAGTTGCTTTATTTAGGGCCCAGTGACTTTCCAAGCAAAACTGCAGGTGTAAGGCTGAATGCTGTGCAGGCGTGGGTGGGAGCGTGCCGGATTCCTGGTTATATTTAAGTGGTGAGTGCGTGCGAGGCGATGTACTCCTGGCTGAAAGCAACCCCTGTTCCCGCTCACCGCAGCGCCCTGCTGCCAGGTCCTGTCACGCAGACTCACAAGGCCGCAGCTGTGGCAATAGGGAGGGCGCGCTCCCACAACATGGAGGTGTTGAGGCTGTCAGGCGGCCCTCGCCCACCAGCAGGGCCTGCTTGTCTGCCCTGTGGCACACGTGCACTTAGTGCAGCACCATGGTGGGCCACCCACGCGCTTGATGAGGCTCCTGGTGACTCATGGCCTCTGACTAAGGGCACAATGGGCAGGGAGGAGCTGTGCAGCAAGGTGCCACCACCCTGCCATGGCCTCCGTCCTCCGGGCCAGGGGAGCCCTGCTGCCGCATCTGAGTTTCCTGAGGACTTCTGCACTCATAACCGATTCACAACTCCTTCGTGAGGTCCCAGGGACACATCAATAACTGCCACAATAGAAAGCCATGATGTGGGCTTATAGGGAGCAGCATATTCTCCTGTTCCTCTTCTGCAAAACTTGTCCTTTGGTGGCTCTTACATCCACTTCTAATGGATTCCACTCTTACTGTGTAATTCATGACTCCTGCCTTAGCCTTTTTATCATTCTGCCGAGTTCATGCTGGACTCATGCCATTTCCCTAGAATGCTCCTCTTTGTTATTTTTCCTAATTTGTCTCTCCTCTAAAACACTGCCCACAGCACCCTGCTTCTTTGCAGAAGCCACTCAAACATTGGTGTTAAAAAAAAAAAAAAAAAAAAAAAAAAAAGGACCCACTCTAGAGAGCCATTCACGAGCAGCAGGTGAACAAAATCCCTCCAGGGCTACTGCTTCCCCCTGAGGGACAGAGGGAGGAAGGCCCATACTATATGTTTTGGCTGTGACACAGTGCCCTCAAGCAGATGCTCTCAAGCAGGTGTAGGTTAATGGGGGACTTGTTATCTCCCCACCTTCATGCCTGCAACCAAAAGGGTTGGGCAGGGGAGTGCCTGATGATGGGGGAAATGGAGAAGGGTGGGGGTAGTTAGGGTGGGTGTTACCTCTCTAAGTGGGTTTTGTAGAGACAGGGTGGTGAGAGCTGGGCCTACATGCTGCTTGGTTACTGCTGCTTGTGTTGCAGTTCCTAGAAATGTCCTTCTGTTCCTCTTCAGGTCTTCATGCTCTTCCCTTGCCCCCATCTCTGACCCCAAGGTGGGTCCCTAATTTCATTCCTGCCTGCTTTCTCCTTACTTTCCCATTTCTGACTGTGTTCTTTCCATTTCCAGCCCAGAGAAGCAATATGATCAAGGTGTACTGAGACATTAGATCAGGTTTGTACATTGCTCTTTAGACTCACAACCTTTTGATAGTGACTCTTGCTTGCTGGTAGCATCAGCTGATCTTGCCTTCTTGCTGTTTCTGTCTTTGGCTTGGGTTTTGTGCTGTGCCCTTTGCTAATAGGGCCCTTATTTCTGCCATCTGGAATGAGGGAAGAAAGTGGTTACTTAAACCACTCTTGATATACAGCATATGAATTGCAGTTTTGATTTTTATGAACAGCCTCTGTCATGATGTCTGATGTGGGCTGCTTCATGCTCCTTGTACTACAGATAGACACACTGTCACCACTGCTATTTATAGCCTGGCTGCTTATTAAGGACTATTAGTGTTCCCCCTGGGAAGAATAGGGCTTTTGAAAAATGGCATTTTAGGACAGTTTTCTTGAAACTCTCTACAGAAAAGAGCATGTGGAGAGTGGAAAACTTGGTAAAGGCAGGAGTGAAGGCATTAATCTCTGAAACACGGATACCAGGTGGGTCTGGAGCATTTGGAAAACTGTGTTAAGAGGAGTGAGGCAGTGGTGTGCCTTTGCAGAGGGGGCTCAGCCAGCTGGCAAGGGCAAGGCAGCTGACGTGGAGAGGCTCTCTGAGACTCATTGGAAAGCTGAGCCATGGCATGAGGGCTGTTGTGCTCTTGGGGAACACGGCTTCACACCCAGAGGATGCTCAAGCTCAGCAGGGAACATGAGGTAAGCCAATTTTTTCCCCTGTATTTATTTTGGAGCAAAGCAAGAAGTGATTGTGTATAGAAACTCTTTGGGTTTAAACTGTTCAGCTGTTAACTACATTAGCTGTCTTAGCTATTAATCTTTTGAGTGTGGAAAGCACCTTTACTTTTTAGGTAAATACCAAGCAGCTTCAAGGCAGGTTTGACAGGGATGAATGCCATTAAGTTAGCGAAGGGTCTGGAGCTTGTTCTTCCTAAGGTTATAGGACATGCGCGTTGTAGGCCCTCTTTTTTGTGAAGAAATGTTCTGAACAGACCAAAGAGAGGAAATGGCTAGCTGGTCGCCTAGTGACGCAAATTTTATCACATATTTTGCAAGAGGTGAAATGTAGCATAGCACTGAATGACAGTTAATAAGGCTTGGTAAGTGTTCTCTCTTGGCTATTAAAAGTAACAAAGGCCAAGATATTTAGGGATTTTGCTTGTAATAGGAAGCAGGCAAAGCATTGGGACTCCACCTCCAGGACCTGGGAGGATTCCAGGGGAGCTCACGAGTGACCAAAGCGCCCTTTGTGCAAATCGGAGTCTGCTGTAAAACAAAAAGATTGCCTTTACCAAAGGAAAGGGAAAGAGCATTAAATTTAGGGATATGACTAACCTGTTCTGAATAGTGAGGAAAGCACCTCAATTGCCTGTTATCTTCTCTGCCTTGCCTCTGTTTTGGCTGGGGCCATCCGATGACTGTTTCCCTTTCACTCCCAGTGCAGTGCAGTCTGTGTGCTATCGGCAGATAAGGAAGTCCCTCACAAGACTCCATTCCCTGGGGAAAAACACTGCTATGAATAGACCTGTTACTTCCATCTCTGGTTGCAGTGCTCTTAGCACCACTTTTGCTGTGCCACCATCTCTAATGATTATGCCATTTTTGAACAATTATTTTTCATAGCTGAGTTACTGCTATTCAGGATGCCAAAGGTGGCCTTCTCTCTCCTAGTAGAGCTCCATGCATGCCTCTGTTGTCTCCTGATGACAGATCTGGCCTCTGAGGTGCCACAGACTTAACAAAGCATACAGAACATGAAGCAGCAATGAGTAATGTTATTGCAGCACCAACTTTTAATAATAGTCGACAGTGAACTTCATCTTGAGATTTCATCAACACACATTCTGTAATAAGGAGGAAAAAAAAGGCGTTTTCTGAGAACAAAATATTTGTGGCCTACTGAAACAGAAAGGAAAACTATTAACCTGATGAGACATATTAAAGATAATCACCTATTTGCTTAGCAAAGCTTGTGTGTCTAGTTTTGATTAAGTTTATGTGTGTAGCTATAAAGGAAATCAAATCATTAGAAATAAATACTGATAAGGAATGATTAATCATTATGAGACATTATTCAAAGTATGAAAATCTAAGTTCTTGGCAATGCTAACTACAACATATAGCTGTCATTTATGTCTGTAAAGGTATGGGCTACTTGGTGCAGTAGGTCGTGTTTTCATGGCTTGTGGTTGTAGTCTCACCCAAAATAATTTTACAGTTGAACATCTTTGTAAGAAAATTTACCTGCCAATACCAATAGATAGTCAACAGAAAAGGAATATGTAAAATGACATTAACTTTTCAAAATGACATTAACTTTTCACGCTGACACTTTCCCACTCTCTTGGGAAAATATTGAGGGCAACTCTTCTTTTAAAAAGTGAGTTTTATATATGTAGTTTTCTTTTTTTCCTCTCTCAAAACTATCAAAATTTTAGTTTTCAAAGAACTATGATGACATCTTCAGTAAAATGCAAATGTTGATTTCTTTTCATCGTGATGAAAATGTCTGCACCATTCCTACACGAGCACAGTTAAAGTTGCTGTCTCATATGAACATGCTCTTCATCCTCCCACTTCTACAAAACAAAAAAATCCCCCAAACTTGTTAGTCAGATTCTTCATTTCATATTAATTCTGGATGGATGAGTAAGTTTAAATGATTCATTTAAAGCTTCGCATCAGCCTTTAATGTACTCGGCCTGACACATGGTGTGTCTTATAATATCGATATATCTCATCAACCTAGCAATCTGTATCAGCTTGCTGAAACATGCCATGAAAGGGAACTGATGCAGTAGTCCTGATCTGCTTCTCTGTCAAAGCCTTAATTAAAACATTCACGCTGTCTGTTAAGAAGGAAGGGCTTGGGGAAACTCGTAAGATGCCTGCGCTGTCATTAGCAACATATCATTTTGAAAGTTTAGGAAGACAGAAATATGCCTCTTAAATCACTGCTGTGACCTGGACAGCATCTCGGTGGCATCCAAAACTCTTGTCTGACTTGCTATCTGGTGTCTTATGTATACAAAAACACAGATTACTTCTTCAGACTTCCCAGCAGGCTTGCTAAATGCTTTCTGCCAGTAACAACCAGAGCAGCTGGCGTGAATTCAGTAGAACTGCAGAGCCTGAACACCGTTGCTCTTGAAGCTGTTCTCATCTGTTTGCGAGGGGTGCAGAGGTGTGCAACTGAGGGCAGATTTCTCTACCAGGCTTTGTGTTTCCTACTGCTCATGCCTGGACAGCCTGAAGGCTGCGCAGGGTTCCACAGTCTTTGGGTTTGTCAACTGGGAGGCACAGCCTGATCAAAATAAGGTTTCATTCAGTGCTAAGTGCTCAAGAAATGAGAGCCTGCCAGTCTATTAGGGAACAGCTCTTCTAGTAGGATTGTGTATCCTGGCTGCATCTGCAGAGGTGACTTGCCAAGGCCCTGCAGAGACTGACTTATTCCTCCCTTAGCAGAACCGTCTAGAGGAGAGGACTGTGAATGCTGCCATCCCTCCCCAGGGCAGAACTTGCTGCTAACAATGACCCTTACCATCACCAGAAGGTGTTTCTTGCCCCATTCAGTCCCCAAGTGTACTAAAGGCAGTTCATCTGATTCAGAAAGGACATTAAAATCAAAGCCAAGACTGTAATCAGTTGTTTAAAACCAGCTTCAGCAAACTTTGCTCCCTCTCTGATCTTTTCTTGGCTTCTGCAACCTCTGTGCTTGAGTTTTTTTCCATGAAGGCATTCAGGCTCAGATTTGGAAATCCCCTGTTCCCAATACTGGGCTGCTATTTTTCTGGCAATATTTACCTGCTGTCCTTGTAGAATTGAATCAAGGGCTCTGTGGTGCCTGTGCTGCTATTTGGAGTATTAATAGAAATTATAAACAGAAAGAGACTGACAGATTTCTCCCACAAGAACTGCACTAAGGGATTTCTTCAGCCAGGAAGGCTGTCTAGGCAGAAGTTTAGGTTGCTGTATCTGTGCTTCAGTGTGGACTGCCTCTAGTTGCAATAGAGGAGTAAGTTATTCTAGTGAACAATCTGCCTTTAAAATCACTGTAACAATAAAGGAAGAAAAGTATTAGAATCATTTTTAAAAAAAAAAGTCAAAAAAGAAAATCCAGTTATATGCTGTGAAGACAGTGAGCTTAGAAGAATGTAAGGAAAAAGCCAAGACTTGACAGATTTGTTAATATATGATTCAGAAGCACTAGCTAAATCAAACTGCCATAGCTCAACTCACAAACACAGCGAATGAAAACAAAATGTGTTTTTTTAAGAACAAGGGGAGAAAAACAGAAAAAAAAAAATCATATAAAGGCGGTAGGAATAAATCAGATGGTAACACATGGAAATATAAATATCAAGTCAGTATCCAGTAAAAACAGACTTTTTTACTCCAAGTGAGCAAATGGATGGTAAAACTGAATGTTTTTATCAGTAATGCAATTTTTGTGCATGAATCCTAGGTATGTGTGGTTTTAAGATGCTGTCACAATCTAAATAAAAGACCAAAAAGTTTTATTTGCTCTTGTATATTGGTTTAAACCATAAATATTGTGAATTTTCACAGAAAGAGAAAGAAAAATGATGACCTCATTAGATAGCATAAATGTGTACTTTGTACAAGACATTACTAACATATTCAGTCACTTGCTGGACTATTAGATAACTCGGCTTGGAGTCACTTTCATGATTTTGATTTGTAGGTCGTGTACTCATCTCCTTTCATCTTTGATCCAGCACAGCACAGGCAGAAGAGGACATGAGCGCATTTCCCACATGCAGGGAAGTTCACACACTACAAAGCATGGCTAACTATGAATTTGAGAAAGGCAGCTAAAAAATGATTCCTTTAACAATTCACATTATTAACATATTGTTGCTTATGTTTTGCCCAGATTTGTTCTGTGTAGCAGTAGGCATGCGATTTGCCCAAGGTCGGAGCCAGTTGTGCCCTTGGCACTGCCTACAGTGAACACAGACAGAGGAACCTCCTGTATATACATATTAGCCCTGTATTTACTGTTCCCTGAAGGGTTTGCTTACACCCATATGTATAGCCTAGCATGGGACTCCAGAGCAACTGGCGTTTCACTCGTCTGAATTCTTCCTTTCCTTTCTCCTGTTGTATGTCCTCAGAAGTTCCAGAGCAGAGCTATTGCTCTCTGATTTATCAGGGCAGTCATGTTCCCAATGGATGTTAACTCAGATGCCATCCAGCCTTTCTCCTGGAAACAGAATACAACATTTTGCACAGCTTCTTATGCACAGTCTATTAGTAGTAATGAATAGTAGACACTTTCTTCTGTGTTTTACTACTGCCAGAGGAATTTTTCTTATGCAATGTAATTGGCCTGCTTACAAATATATGTGCTGTACAATGTCCAGGCCAATAGCATTGCTGAAGAATCACAGAATGGTTGAGGTTGGAAGGCACCTCTAGGGATCATCTAATCTAACCCCTCGCTGCTCAAGCAGGGACACCTATAGCATCTGGCATGCTAAAAGAGCAGATTTCATCGTAGCATTGTTATTTTTCTCCCCAGTTACTCCTGAATCATTCTCGTGAACCAGGCATGCTAACATATTTTAGTTTTGAATCTTGTTCTTCAAGTACTAGAGCTGTGTAGACATTTCTAACACTTCCATTCTTCACGAATAAATGCCATAGTCATCAATAAGGCTCCTTGTGCCATTGAGCAATCCATGCACAGAACTGGACTTTTAATATCTTTTTCTTCTGTCTCACATGGTAATTGTTAGCCTGAACAATATTATTCTCACTAACCTTTTAGCCTCATTTTTGTTTTCCATAGAGTTTTAAAATAGTGCAGTTACCTTTTGGTGGTTAAATATTCAAGTGTCTCTCATGATCAAGATGAGCAGAATCTTGCACTTAAGGGAACTAATCCACCAGACCAGTAACACACTGGAAATCAAAAGCAATAATAATGCCGGAAAGAATCACATCTTAATTGACTGAAGTATAATGAATAACTGACAGCTATGACTCAATGTCTACATTTCTTCCCTAACAGAGCACTTTATTGCACACACTGGCTTTGAATAGGCTTTCACATAGTTTCAGGTAATGATTAACTCAAAATGACTAAAATACCTCCAGGAGAACTGGTGAGACATCTCATAAACAATTACTCAAGATCAAAAGTATAGTCAACATTTCACTTCACCTACTTCATTCAAAATATTTTTCTATAAACTGAAGCTGCTTTAAATTTGCTTTATAATTGTGAAGTGAGTAGCAGTGCTATAGAATAATTTCAAGATAAAAATATTGTATTCAAGGCAGATACAGACAGGGTATGTACATGCATTTTTATTTATTCCAGTTGTAAAACAGAAGCCATTTTAATGTCTGCGGAAGTGCAGTCATTTTGTGGATGAAACAACTTTTTATCTACTTGTGCTGTAGGAAAAAAGGCTGAAGGACAGAACATTGAGAAGAATACAAAAGAAAGAGGAAATCTGTCTGAGTAGGTTTGTCCTGAAATAAAAGCTAACACTGGTGTTTCATTCCTAAAGAGGGTGTGTTAAAGCATGAAAGATAATAAAGGGCAGCAGATGTCTTAAGAATTGATGCTATGGGAAATGTTCTAAGGCATTTGACTTTTGAGAGGAAAGAGGATATTTTCATGAAAAGTCAATGAAGTTCATCTGAGAAAATATATTATGTTCTGGAACTAAGATTGATATAATTGATACCAACAACATGACTGCATTGTGTAGTATAGTTTGAAAAATACGTACTAATATCTATTTATATGTAAGTATAGTCAGTAAAAGGATTCTAAGCTAGGAAATAGGAGAGGGGTGGAGGACATTTGTAGGCAACTTTCTTACCATGTTTCAAAAAAACAGAAAATGGAAAATAAGATGAATAGTTGGGGGGAGGATAAAGAATTCAGGTGGGAACAAGATGGAAGAATAAGTGCGAATATAGACAGCAATGTTAGGAGAATAACCTGGATGCCAGGACAGTGGGACAGTGGTTCAAAGAACTGTAAACAATATAGAGGGGGGGGAAAAAAAAAAAAAAAAGACAATGTTAGAAGATGTACAATCACATGCAGCCTAGAAATACAGGTGCCAGGATGACCCTGGGGTCTCAAGTACACCAGGGTAGGGTGCATGAGAAGACCATGGCTATAATATTCTTGTACCTATATGTGGACTGTTAAGAAATCTAGAAATGAAATTACTAAGGCATGAAGTGGCTCGTAGAGATAAGGAATAGCACAGCAGAATGGAATTTGACAAACTTTGGGGGAAAAGAATGGCAAATGAGGGTTATCTCAGAAGGACCACTAAGGATTTGCTGTATCTTATATGGATGCCTTTAGACATGGAAAAAGAAATTTGCAAGCACTGTCTCATTATAGAAAATGTTAACTGCTCAGAAATAGAGTTTAAAGCAAACACTTCTGATCGTGGTAGAGCCAGTTATTCTAGGGTATAATAGTTGACAGATTTCATCACTAAGCAGTCACTGGAGCAACACAATGATGCTATTCTAGGTGGTCTTAGGTAGTGATGACATAGAACAGCTGGTTGTAGAAAATAACCTAGCTAAAGTTATCTTGATTTAATTCAATTGAAAATAAGAGAAAGAATGAAAAAATAGGCGTGTTACAGTAATTCAGAAGGACAAATCTGGAGAAACAAAAGAAATTATTTAGTGATGTCAAGTGGATGAAAGCTGCAATTCTGAGGTCTAGAATTTCTTTAATTTAGGTTAAAAAAAAGGCATTTTGCACTGTAAGTAGACGGTGAAGAATGTTTGAATGTTACTGGGTGAACAAATATTTCAAAGAAGATATTGAGGTTAAGCAAAGACTATGTAAAATGGAGGAAAAAAACATCTAGTACCTGATCAGCAAATAAAACTGGTAACCAAGAAATGTAGGATAAAGTCAGATTTGTCAGCAGCAAACTGAATTACAATCTGAAAAAAAAAAAGTTAGTCACTAGAAGTTTATTCTACTACACAACTTATTTCTTTGTTTTTTTCTCCCTAATATAAAATGGATGGAAAGAATGTCTAGAAATAAAAACTAACTGTAGTAAGCTATGACTTACAAATTTCAAAGTTAAGTTCAAAGAGCAGGGTAGACTCACAGTGGAATGATGGGAATTCCCGTCTTAAAATGCTGAAAGAACCAGCAAATTCAATTTCAAGTACAAGAACAAGAATTTTTAAAGTTCTGCCAAAAAGGGAGAGAAAGGGTCAGAAGAAAAGTGATTATAACTTCATTAATTTTGTACCCATTTTGCAAGAGAGAGTAATTAAGAATGTGTAAAATCAGAAAAATATGATAAAAGCAGACTAAGCAGTTTAATAAAAAGTATGATGTGTGAGGAAATGTATTTATGACACCATCTATTCTGGAAGGGAGCTTATCAGGCTACCTAGAGGTTGTAAGTAGAGTTTCTCAAGGATCAGGGTTTTGGCTAATCTCCCTTAATATTTCCATTGCTGCTAAAAATGGCATCGTCAGATGAGAAAAACATCTGTTGGACAAGAAAAACATAGGCTGAGCGGGGGGAGCTTGTGAGCTAGTTGTATGGGATAGAATTTAATAGTGCAAGGGCCAGATTACAAACAAATTGAGGTAAAATAATTTCTGTTGTAAATTATAGTTTATTACTTTGCCAAGAGCAGAAATACTGTGATCTAGGTCAATCCTGGAAGGATGCTGAGTGAGCTGTGATAGAACTGTGATGGAACCATGGAAATGAGGTATATGACCCCACCCAAAAAAAAAAAAAAAAAAAAAAAAAAAGATGCAAGCAACTTAAGAAGGGATACATAAGTGTGGATACCATTAGGAGGCTTTGGTCAGAACTTCTTGAGCTACTATGAGCAGTCTGTCACCCACAATTAGGAAAGAGCACTGAAACAAATGCAGAGTAGTAATAGTGGACAAAACAAAGAATGAGAGATATACAATTGCTCTCTATAAATACATTCAGAGGAGGGGGAAAGAAGGGCAGGGCAAATACTAGGAAAGGCAAGAAGTTATTTAAGGTGCTGGACAATGTTGTCACTAAAACAAATGGATATAAATTGAAAGTTAGTCCATTTAGGCTGGAATTTAGGTTTCCAGCCATAACCGGACTGAAGTCTTGAACCAGTTGTCTAATAAGAGCAGCAGGAACAAGCTACTTTGGTAAATGCAAGTAAAACAGTAAAATGGAGCTTATTTGCTTCCAAATTGGATAGTAAATAATTCACCTAGGTCTTGCATATACTATAAAGGTGAGTAGACCCTTTCTTTTTGTCTCTGTGTCCGACTGTTTCTGAGTAGTTTTATGATCGAATTTGATAAGTTTATTAAGTTGTATAAAGATAATAAAAATAAATAAGTTGGTAAAGGTATATCAGGGACACACAATCAGCATCTATGACATCCATTCCTGTGTTTTGCACTCTATTTTGTGATTTGTCAATAACAAAATTTTAGAAAAGCACTAATTAGTGTCTTGATTCATAAAGAGAGCATGACTATGTGGCATTTATTAATGTACTGTAGATACTGAGAATTATGATTTTAATTTTTTTAAAGGTATGGTAACTTGCTAAATGTCCAGCTAAAATAAAGCAACACTGTTGCAAGTATTTAAGAGGCATAAAATATGTATTGATAGGATTTACATGATCAGATTTTGGAATTCCTGGAATGCGCTTTTTAGGGAATTTTGGCCAACTCAGCCAAGATAATTGAAATGAGTTAGAGTTTTTTGTTGTTGTTTAATTTATAAATGATTCTATTTGCATATTCGTGGTCCTTCATGATTTTTCTTTAGGTATATAATATGAACACTTGCATATCTTTAAGAAAGATTGTAGATTTTCCTAATCTAATAAAACTTTGTTTTTCCACCATTTTGGTTTAAATTTCCTTCCTACTCTTTGTCTAAGAGAAATACACATACCAAGCAAGATTTGAAAAATATTATAAAATATACTGACAAGAATACTGAAAACAATTGTTGAAAATTCAAAACCATGCAACTGAGGTCCAATAAAGAATCAAAGTAATTGTAGAAATGTTCTGTTTACTCTGATAGATGACCTCATGTAGCAGCAATTTAAAAGAAAATATGCAAAAAGCAAAAATGATAACACTTAGGCTAACATAAATGCTGAAAGATATTAATAAGGATGTGAACATTTCTGGAGACTTCTAAATGTGCAGGAAAACAAAATATTGCTAAGTGATAGTATGGTTGGTTCAGCATCTGAACGCCTTTTTATGTGTTAATTTTTAAAATAATATTTTTTCTATTCCAGAACAGCAAATCCGCCATAAGATGGCAGCACCTTGTATAAAGATCTTAAAATCCTAAATACGGTTCTTTTCCAGGAAAGAACGTTCATGTAAATCCAGCCCCTGCTGTCTAAGCTCAGAATAATTCCTTGAAACCTTCCTTCATCTTCGTAGTGTCTGCTATTGCTTGGGGCCATTTTCTGAATTTTCAGTAGCCTTTTGGGCTCTGAGTTAAGCCTGCCTACCTCTTTTGGCTGTTTTATGTGAACCTTGTTCAAGCTAGGTATTAGAGCAGAGTGGTGTGTGTGCACACAAATAAGATGAGCCCAGATGCAGATATAGATTCTGTGTGCAAGAGTAGTTGTGGAAAAGGTATTTTTACAAGTGATTGAGTCCCAACCCACTAGTCTGGAATTTACAGATGTAAATAAGCCAGGCCTGATTACATC
This sequence comes from Rhynchotus rufescens, assembly GCA_032273925.1. NCBI lineage: Eukaryota > Metazoa > Chordata > Aves > Tinamiformes > Tinamidae > Rhynchotus > Rhynchotus rufescens. Next base: position 1,510 of record JAVCKT010035505.1, on the reverse strand, counting down.
ATGCTTACAAATATCTGCTTTTTATTAAAAGCAAGGCCGCCTTCTGTTTGCATCACCTAGCTCGGCTGGTTTCAAGTCTGTGCCAAAGCTTCCCCTTTCTTACTGTGCAACTGCAGCCTGTGCATCTGGAGGTTACCTCTGGCTCTCGTGTTATGGGGAAAACAGGCAGAGTTTGATCAAGAATTAGCACCCATCTGAATGGGGTAAGCTGTGGAAAACTCATCAGGTAAAAAGTTAGAGTTAACATTCTCAGTGGTTCAGCCGCTGGAATATTCAGCCTTACTCTAGCATTACCCTGAAGTGCTTGCTCTGACGTCCCAGATTTTTGTAGAGCTGGAAGAATAAGGTGTAAAGTGAGAAAATCAAACAGAAACCTAGACCAGACTCAATATGCTGTGTGGAAAACCCACGGCATGTTTTTAGTACTATGGCCTGGCTAAAAGTCCCTGTGGAAACCCATGTGATTTTTCCCCAAGTTCCTCCCGAGTGCCTATGCAGTTAGGAGCTTTGGGGATTTTATGTTTTGAGTGAGGGAGTTTATTCAGATCTGAAAATCAAATCCTCAGGAATGCTTCACCCACACAGAGCAAATTGAGGACAAAGGTTTGCTCACACCCTCGGCTAAAACCAGCCAGGGGAGCCAGCTGTGGGGCAGGTAAATACTCATTGAAAACACCAAGCGTTGTCTGCCTTCATTTCGTTCCAAATTGGTGAGCAATTTATCCTTTTTCCCCTCACATCCTCTTCATTTGTTCAGAGGGAGTCTGTTGATTTTACTTTTTGCCCTTGTCTAACAACAGGGGCTGCTCCAGGAGCAAGAGGAGAGCAGGGATTGAATCACAGCATGAGTCACGGCTCTGCAACACCCCGCTCTCCTCAGGGCTGGAGGAAAAACTTCCTCCCTTGCGTGTCGCAGGGCAGCTTGTGTAACCTGCTGGAAGGAGCTGCAGATTCCAGCTGGCTTCTCCAAAGCTGCTCTCCCTCATTCCCACCTGCTTGCTGTTGAGGAGCTGCTAAGGAGGCAGATAATGGCACTTAGAGGCAAAATCTCAACAGGAGAGCAAGAGCGTCCTTCACCTCCCCTCAACACTGCCAGCTCTGCCTCAGCAGAGATTCCTGGCTCAACTAGGGGCTTGTCTGCCTGGGAATCCTTGGATCCTTGGATTGCCCAACATTCCAGAACGTGGGAGCTGCTGTGAAGCAGCTGAGTCATTTTGTCTTCACGTTCTGCAGGCTAACCATGTCATTTATGTGTGTCCTGAGTGGTTATGGAAACTTTGGGTTGAGACCATTTCCTTTTGGAGCAATACCCACCACTCATTGTGCTGATGAGCTAAGAAAAAAACTGTAAAGACTATCAACACACACCGTATACATACGTATCTGAACACTTATTTTGTGGAGTGGTTTATTAGGTGATGCGACTGCTTCATAGCAAGAAAATCTTTCCCCTGCAGGAAAAAAAAATGTAAAAACAAAATTACTGGTTAGTTACACTCATCACAGTTGT
>JAVCKT010035502.1:22507-61406 GCA_032273925.1 Rhynchotus rufescens | reverse complement strand
ACACCCGTGGCTGCTCTCTGCCAGGCTTTGCTCAGTGCAACGCAGTCCTAAGAAGAGTTCAATTGCCTCCAGTAACTTCTAGCCAGTAACCAACATAGCTAGAAGTGGATGCTTGAGCTGACAGGCAGCTTTCTACTACCATTACATATTTCAAAAGCAAGAACATCATTGACATGTGAAACGCATATGCCGGTCATGATGGGGACTAGAACAACTCCATCTTTATGCTAGTTTTGTAATTTCTCACCGGCAGCCTTATAAAGCGACGTGAAAAAAAAAATGAAAATGGGTGTTAACCATGCGTTTTCTAAACTCACTTGGTTAATGCAGCTTAATAGTCTCCGTGTACCAAGAGCCTGATTGTGCCTGCCAGGGTGCACTAGTTAAGTAGTTCTCCCTGTAAGAAAAATATCTCTGTGCATTACATGAGCATCATCTGCATTTACTAATTCCCAAAGAGGAAGTTCTGCATTTCTTAGCAAAAAAGTCATTCTTTACAACTCAGCATAAGTTCAACTTCTGCAGAAAGGCTTTTTTGGTAAAGAACTTGCAAAACCAGCTCCGTTCCAGCAGCCAACACAAGCTTCAGCTTTCCCTGTACCACCAGGACATGGGAACGGCCCCTCCTTGGGCTTTCCGAGCAGCAGGAAATCTCCGACAGCGCCCCCAAATATGCCCCTTTTCAGAGCAGGCACCACAGCCAACTCCTGCAAGGATTTGCTCCATGGAGAAATGCATCCGAGGCGGAATGTCGCAGCTCCGAGGAGTCCTTGAGTGAAGCGACCTTGGCTGGCGAGGATGTGGTCCTGGGCGATGGTTTTTAATGGGTTTCGTATGACTCAGGTTTTTCCACCGCGTCCTTCCCTCTCTCCTTCCCTCGCGCACGCCGTGCTAGTTAGCAAAGCAGCGGCCAGGAAGCACCAAGCCCGCCTAAAGCCGGGTTATTATTAACATCCCTTTGACAAATTGTCACAAACTATTAACAGGAGTCTTCCGAGCAGCCTGGCCACCGCAGCCCTCGAAGCAAAACTTCCCACACATTATTTTTTTCATCATAAAACCGTAAGTTTTTTGTGCATAAACGGCAAGTTTTTGTGCATAGGGTACAAATGCAGGGCAACCTTCTGCCTGGGGGTGCAGGGAGGCTGTGCCCACACACGGCTGCTGCATCCCCTGCAGCCCAGGCACGGGCTGGGAAAAATCCCTCAGGAAAAGGTGCTTCCATGAGCGGCAATTCCCGACGTGGCACTTGGGAGGTGGCACCCGCAAGCTAATGCTGCAGCGCGATACTAGAGGGCACTGTAAACCTGGCAGTTTGGGCTTCCGAGTGGGTAAAAATCAAGTATTTGCTATTTGCGGTCATTAAAGCCCTCCCGGCACTCAGCGCAAAATTAGCGCTAACCCCTGGGTCTCGAGCAAATTAATTTGTGGAATTGCATTCCGTTTATCCCCTCCCCTACACTTGCAGCACAGGATCCTTCTCCACTGCCAGGCCTGAGCTATCGTACCACAGACTTTACTTCCCATAAATGCCTCAGCTCTATAATGTGTGGAGGGAAAGGCAGCAAGAACCATTAGGAGAGCTCAGGAACTTTGATGCTTTTTTTTTTTTTATAAGCTATTGCTTAACGCTAATGTGTTCATTAATTGGAAGCCAGACCACTGCCTGACTTCATTTTAAAAAACAATGGTTTTCTTTTATTGTGGCAAAACAGGATTTCACCCTGTCTCTTTTAGATATGCCAACATCAATTTTTTCCCCATATCCACTTAAATATATGTGCCTATCAGGGAATATGAGTATTCCTGCAAGAAAAACAGAGAAGTTTTGACTGTGCCTTGTAAAACATGTTTAAAAATCGGGATATGCTCCTCTAAACGCGACGCTTCAATGAACTCGGCCTTTAGACTTATGGATTTCCATATCCATCTTCTTACCCATTGCTTTAGTTTATAGTTCAGGATGCAAATTAAGGAGATTTACACCAAAAACAACAACCTGACAGGTAAACAAAACTTGCCAATGTCAAATGAAAGACATTAAGGCGGCCTCGAGCTCCCACTCGTGCAACATTGGATCCGGTAGAAACGCACGGAGCGCCGGGATGGGACAGGGAAGGGACCCGCCAGGTCACCAAGCCCTCGTCCTCCCGCTGCAGGAGGATCAGCTCTGCCTAAATCACTCCTGACAGATGCTCGTCCAGCCTGTCCAGCACTGGAGGTTTTTAAGGAGATTCCTCAGCCTCCCTGGAACGAGCTATTCTGGTCCTCAGCTATTCTTAAAGATGGAACATTTCCCCCAATGTCTAACCTAAATTTCGCTTGCTGCAGTTCAAGCCCATTACTTGTGTCCTTCTCCTGTGGCCAGGGACAACAGCTCAGTACTTTTGCAGCATCCTTGGACTTTGGGAAGGTTCCTACCCTATCTTCACTCAGCCTAAGGAACCAGCTGTAGCTCTTTATCTACACACCCATTTCTTGACCTGCATTTCCTTGGTTCCCATACATTCAGGCTCTTCTTCTCACGTTGCTTCCTCCGTTTTTGGAGTTTCCACATCCTCCTCCAGTTCCCTAAGGGCACTTCCAGCCCCTCTATCCTGACACTGTCAATGGACGCAGACATTCTGCTCCATACTCTGCTACTCGAGTCACTAAAAATTCCATCCTCGTTGAAGAAAGGAGCAAAATTCCCAGCATCCAAGAACATCAGCACGTGGAATTACCATCGTGCTCACCCAGGTGAGCAACATTTCATTTCCACCAAGAGCTCAGCCACAGAACGTGGTACATGGAGACCACAGAGACCACATTTTTGAGCCTTATAAACCCAAGTGCCATTGCCTTCCTTGCACACAATCCCTCCACCATCCCCATGCAAGGGAAAAAAAAGAGCATTATCTGGTGCTACAGGATTTCATTAGTATCCTTGGAGCAACAGGTTAGATCCAATATAGGTGGAAGCAGGATAATTTACACACTGAAGGGAGCTGGAAGGAAGCGTAAATTACTCAAGCACAGGCTACCGAAGCTTCTCTTAAAATTCGCTCTGAATTTGGCACCAGATATATTGGAGATAATCAAGTTTTCCTTTTAAAGATCCTGTGTATTTAAAACCTGCTGTGTTTAATTTCTGCAGTCACAACAATGCTCATTCATAAATATTTCCTCATGTTTGAGCTATTAGTATGTGCAGCACTGTGCTTGATTAATGGACTAGAACAACAGCACCAAATACATTTGAGGCTCTGGAATACCGCTTTGTAATGCCTAATATTGGATAAGATATTACAGACAGGCTGGTCTCCTGCCTGGATTTGATTGCACTTCAGTTGGGGAAGCTCGGACAGGGATCTGGGAGAAGATCTGAATTTCAAGTGAGACCTAATTTCACAGCAGGCTGGACCAAACCTTGAGCGCTGCACGCTTCCAGCCTCGGATTCCTCACAGTTCAGATGCAAACGTCGTTTCTTAGCCCCATCTCTTGGGAATTTATAACACATTCATCAACCTCTTGTACCAAAAAGCCCTGTCCAACTATATTTCGAAGACCTTAATTTGACTTCAGTAGGAATTCAACTCTTAATAACTGATATTAAACTGCATTCCTAGCGGGGATTTTAGGACAACACCCTTTGATAACTGCATTAATCCGGTGCAATTGTGTTGATATCAGCCTTGTTCATCTCATGTGTGCTCAGTGCCATCTTGGCATGAATATGAAATACGCAGATCTGGGGGATACACGCTAATAGTGTGTCCATCTGCTAGGAGCTTTTATTAAAGAGAAGTGTGAATGCAGTTGCCATGCAATACACTCTTACACACAAGGACCATGAGTTGCAAAAACAAGAGAAAACATCTCATGCTTTTGCCTTATTGGTATCTCGCATTCACCATTTCTGCAGCCCGTTTTCATTTCAGTTTTAGAAATTTTCACAAAAAGAAATACGAAATTTGAGCGGAAAAGCCAAGCAGTTAGCGATGACTGTGTGCAAATACGCATGCACATCCCTTCCTCTCTGCTGACAGACAGGATATTACTTTTCCACTGCATATGAAATTAATACCAGAAGCATAAGAAAAGGCATCTGAATTCCAACCCTTAAAGCCCGATCTGATTCTGATGTGTGTGGTCAAGACAACTATCACCTAGAGGAAATCTATCTGTTCGCGTTAAAAAGAAGATGATCCAGAGCTGCCAAAGAGCGAGCCAAGCCAACGCTTCAGCTTGGTCTTGAACACAGAGTCACAGCCCCATGTCCTCGTAGGACAGGGATGATCATCTGTGTGCTGATCTCTTCTCTTTCTCCATGCTAAACAATTCTTCCAGTTACATCCTAAGGGAAGATGCTCCCATGGCTCACGGTTGCTGTGCCCTTAGCCCGTCTCTCCCATGGGCATGTGCTGTTCCATGCTGATATTTTGGGGAAATAGCCTATAATTTATTTAATAGTTGGCAGGGCAAACCTAAATGATAGGCAAGTGCTGGTTTGGCTACTGAGCAAAGATGTCCTAAAGACATAAAGCCAAGGTAGCCACAATTAGGGATATTCTGGATATGGATATTGTGCATCTAGGGCCTTTTGTCCAGCAGCCTGTGGAGACGAGGAGCTTTTGCTGGCTCCAACCAGTAAAATAGTGCCGGTTCCAGGGCACTGATACACTCAGTGCCGGGAGGGCCCGTGTTCTTCTCCCGCTTGTTCCACAGATATTTGAGTAGGCAGGAGAGAAAGCAAGAAGGCAGTGTTTTTCTGCCATATCTTCAATATGCAAATAGATGGGTGACACTCAGCTCTCTTCAGCGCTTCCAACATACATGACACAGATGATGCTGTTCCCATTGACAGACTCAAACTGGGGGCTTGGTGAAAAGAAACTCGCTGAGTTTCCATCTGCACACAGCTGAGTGGTGGTTGGGCAGGGAGAGTCACTGCACTCCAGAATACGTCAGCCTGACTACGTCCATAGTTTCTTTTTTAGCTGTACTGGGAATGTGAAAAGCCAGTTAGATTCCCAGTTATTCCGGGAAGATCCTGGTGCTGCTTGGGTTGGTCCCATTTGTGCTCCTTATCTTTTCTCCCTATTTCCAGGCAGGGCTCCTGCAATCTGGGCTAGGGCCAGCAGAGCTGTCGAACAAGGATTCACCTGGTACATGACCAGCGAGAAAGCTGAGGGTCGAGATTGATTAGAGATGTATTTATGAAGTTTCAGCGATGCAAAGAGCGTATTAGCATAAGTGGGTCATTATTTGGCGATGAGCACATGTGTGCCGGGGAGGGAAGCATGTGCCTAGAGCTGCTGCTTTTGCACTGCTGAACACATCACCTGAGAAAGAGAATTAATGCCTTTACCCCAGCGTTCAAGGAAGAGAGGAAAAAAGAACAAGCCAACCTGCCGCAGCTAGCTGATTATGCATTTTCCACATCAAATTGTCAGCATTTATTCAATTACCTCACTCATTACAAGCGTGTTCCTCCACCACTAACCTAAAAACCCTCCCTGCTGCTGTCAACTCCATTAGGAGCGACACGGTCCTTGCTCGAGTCGCGAAGCGCCGCGGGAAGCGTCTGCCTCCAGCCCAAGGCTCGGGGCTGCCTGGAAAACAGCCCTTTTGGGGGGCAGGATCCCCATCCGCGAGCGCCCACACGATGCCGGAGTTTTTTGTGGGAATCCTCTCCGCTCCCGAGCCCAAAGGAGGATGCAGGTGGCGGGATGTGTTTTAAAACACATATATGCTCCGAGGCAGGGATTAGAGGAACTCGCAGGGCTCTGCCAAGGATGCACAGGAGATCCCCAGAGCCAAAGAGATATATTCTGCAAGCCTTCAATTTTAATAGTAAGGTAAAAGGCAAGTTCCCCTTTCGAGGGGTTGTTAATTATAGATCCCTCCTCTAAAAGCTCCTCCTGTTTTTACCCATACTCACTCCTCCAGAGCTGGTAAAGACAAGGAAAGCCTGTCTTCCCCCAAATCAAATAAATCTGAAATGCTTCCTGAGCTGATTCACTTGGCTAAGCTCTCATTTGATATATGAAACAAAAGACAAGGCACAGAAAGCAACATATTTTCCCCGTGTCAAGGTGAAGCACTTCCCATCACCCAGTCGCTCGCCCCGGGAGTTAATGCGCATCAATAATATTTAAATGATCAAAGTTTTTTCAGCAGTGACAGTGATGCTTTTTTTTTTTTTTTTTTTTTTTTTTAATTGTCATGCTTGTTTTCCTTAAGGAGGCGACGACCTGCCGCGGGTAAGGCTTGCAGCTTGGCACGCAGCAGCCTTTCGAGAAGCGGCGTCTCCCTCTCCGAGCGGCAGCCTCATGTTTCCCTGCGCAACAGCCTTTCTCCGCTCCAAACGCTCTGCATCCCGCTGCCTTGCTGGGGCTAAGTGAAAATCCCACCCTCTTTCCACCCTGAAAATCCCACCCTCTTTCCAGCTGTCCCCCTGGCAGGCAAGAGGCAGCGGTGCCTCCCTAGGGAGAGCGGCCGCTGCTCCTTTGCTGAGCTAATCCCGGAGGGCAACATGCGCCGGGAGCCCTGGAAAACCTCGGGAGCTGCGGGAAGCGCAGCCCAGGTTTTGTGTAGGAGCCGTGGAGGGAGAGGGAACTCTCCCCACCAGTGCATATGCTCTGTGGCAGCTCCCAAAGAGCCTTCAAAAGAGACAGGGCGGGGGGCAATAGCATCCCTTGGGAGTGATCTTGTCACCTGGAGGGTCCGTGGGTGCCGGTGGGTTGGGGAGCTGCTGGTGGGGCCCGTAGGCTGGAGCAGGGGCTGCGCGAGACGGAGCGGGAGGGCAACCGCCCCCCTGGGCTGCGCGTGCCGAGGCTGCGCCATGCTCCGCTTCCCAGGCGGTATGTGGGTTTGCTCCTTGCAAACACAAAATATCGTGCCTCGCTGCTCTGCAAAACTGGGAGTTTGTCCTTGAATCGAGCACAAGGAACTGGGAGATGCGAGCTCGCCCGTTCCAACGCAGCTGGGAGTTTTCATCATGCCCAGCTTATGCAGGAGGATGCAGGATGGTACAAGGATGGTGACATGAGCCACGTGTCCCCTGTGGAGCACCAGGTTCCCACTGCAGCAGGCTTCCCCCTCCCACATCCCTAATTTCCCAGGGAAAATTCCTTCTGGGCTATGGAAACATCTCTGCAGAGATCCTGGCGGGGCGGCGGGATCCACAGCCTGCACCCTGGGAGAAAGGCACCGCTGGAAGAACAGCTTGGGCTGAGCTGGGTCCAGCAAACACTGTCCCAAGCCAGGGGTTTCTCACCTGCTCCTGTCTTGGAGCACCATCCTTAGCCTTGCCTTTCCACCTAATAAAATGCTTACTCACTTGCAGAGAGCACTTTGGCATCCTTGGCTGCACACTGCTGGATAAGGAATCTGAAAGGAGCGTCTTGCTATTAGAGGTGAGCCAGCAAGACGCATCCGCGCGTGAAAGGTCCCCGCGAGCCCCGTTGTTCCCCTGCCCCTCATCCTGGCCCTTGGGCGCTCGCACTGCTGAATCCAGGCCCCGCAGGCTGCCAACGTCTTCCTCTCGCTGCTGCCCTTCCTCCTCTCTCATCCCAAGTCAGGAAAACACTCCCCTCTTCCCTTGCATATGTCAGGAAAGCAGCGATTGCCATTTAGATTTCGGGAGCCAAATATAGCCGCGGTATAAACAGGTGCAAGTCTGCATATGTCAATAGAATTACACCTGCCTGTAATGGGTTTACATTTGGCCCTCGAGCCCCGGGGATTCCTCTGGGAGCTGAAGCTGGATTAAATATTAAGGGCCTCATTCTCCACCCTTGCCGGCGCTGGAGTAATTAAACAGCGGCCGAGGAGCGCGGGGCGCCCCTGGGGAGCGCGCGGCCGCTCTGCTCCTCGCGGACCCGCCACCTCGCAGCCAACGATCCCGGGCATTAACCATTAGCCAGATAACCTGGACCCAGGCAGCAAATGGTCTCAAATCAAACACGTGTGACAACCGCTTCCCAGGCCTCCCTATCTGCAAGGAAATGGGGCAGATGGGCGGTTTGCAGGCGCTTCCCTCGTGCTCCCGTGTCTATCAGCGCCACGGACCGTCTCTCTCCTCCTCAGCATGGAGAGCTCTTGGAGTCAGACCTGCTCTTCCACACCCGGAGCAAACACATTGCTGCCACCCGCCACCTCCGTCAAGTTAATTCGGTGATCAGTTAATTCTGGCCATTTACCAACTATCTCCTTTTACCCGGCCATACACGAGAGTTACAACCAGCGCCTGCTCTCGCGCCTTGCAGGCTGGAGAAAAACGACGTCAGGTTTTTCTTTCCACGCTGAGCACTTTAGAAGTGTGACGACCTGCACCGGGCTGTTATTCTTTCCAATTGAAACCTAATGACGCGTGCATATCACTTAACTCCGATGTCAATAATCAGCACAGCGCTCGGGCTCTGCCGGCGCTATTAGAAGGAATGAAAATGAAATACCCACTCCTTTTTATCCTGTTACCATGCCATAATAACTAATAAAGGAGCAATAAGTGAGACACGGGAAATTTCCAGGGGAGTCATTACTACAGAGAAGACCTGTAGCCTCTCAGTGAAATCCAGGACTATCAGCCAGTGCTCAATTGCCAGGCAGGGCTTCTCACTTCGTACTGCTGGATTAAGGTAAGTGTGGGCTGCAAAAAATAGTGTGTGGAAAGTAGGGTCAGGAGTCAGATGGAGCCAGGCACAAAGACAGGTAAAGAACAGCCTGTGTCTCCATGAAGTTTTGGGCTGGGCCACCCTTGAGACAGATGACAGCATCTCATGGATCTCACCTAGGATCCATTACATGGGAAACATTTCCCAGGAGAGCTCAAAACTGCCCCTATCCTGCCACTGGACACATCCCGGGTTTTCCAGAGGTTGCTAAATGGGACAAGCCCCATAAAATTGCAGAACAAGTAGTCCAGATAATTCATACAACAAAATTGCAAGCAGATGAGGTTGCAAACCACGTGCCAGAGAAACAGCACATTTCCTGACATAGAAATCCCTGAATTCTGGGGTAGGACAGAACAGTTGGGGTTTGGCAGCCATATCCACAGGGGTAGTGGGAGCTCGTGGGTTTTCCTCCCCAGGAGCAGACTGTCACACATCCCAATAACCTGACACTGCTTGGGGACCATCCCGTGTCCCAGCAGCCACCCAGGCTGGGCCTTAACCCGCTCTGGGTTTATCCAGCCCTCCTTTCCCTGCCCCTCAGTAGAGTCACAGGACTGGTTCTAACCACACCTTGGTGCTGCTGGCAGCCCCTGTCCCGCTCCCCATGCTAATCCCCTGCCTTGCCGAAGAAAAGCTGGTTTGGTTAAATCCCAAAGCACATTCCCACCATTACCACAGCATTTCCCGGCCATCTGATTACCCATCTCCGAGTTTTCTGCTGTGTTTATCCTATTAATTCCAACCTCCCCCTCTTCCCCCAGCACACACACACGCACCACTTCATTTCCAGCATCTCTGCCAGCAGAAGCCTCCCCAAAATACCAGGGCGCACAGCGAGAACTTACACGTGCAGGGAAACCCTCGTGACTAGAGCTTTTTTTTTTTTTCCTCCTCAAGCAAACATGAGCTCATGATTTTTTTAAGCCCTTTAAAAAAAAAAGGAGAAGAAGAAGAAGAGGAGGAAAGAGAAAGGAGTGGCACACCCGGGGCCTCCCGGTTATCTAACCGGCGGCAGCACATCCCGCCCCGCCGGAGCATCGCTGCTCGCAGCCTCCTCTTCCCCGGCCGCCGACTGTTATTTTATTTATTTCTTTCTTTTGCAGCCTCCTCCCTCCCCGCCCCGCTCGCATTTCCTCCCCTGCACCTTTAAGAAGCACATTGCTCGCCGCTGGGATGCCGTGCGCTCGAGCTGCCCAGAGGAAGTTACGCAGCGCGGATCAGGCGCGCAGATAAAAGCTCCGAGCGTGATTGAAAGTGAGCGCAAAAGGGATTTCGGCCGCGGCTTTAACTTGCGCGGGGAGCCGGGGATTGCACAAAGCTCCCCCCGGCCATCTGCCCTTGGGGCCGGCAGCCGAGCCGGGGGGGCTCCGGCCCCGAACTTCACTTGCGCGCCCGGGACCCGCCGCTCCCTCCCGGTAAGGACGGGCGCGCAGCCGGGCGCGGAGGGGACAGGGCGGGGGGCTCTGCTAAAGCGGGTCCCCAGCCCCTTCCCTGAGCAGAGCCCCGCACCCCCACCCCGAAACGGAGCCGGCGCCCGCGGAGCCCGAGCGGCCGCTCGCAACTTGGCGCGGAGGCTGCGCGGGGTGCGCGGAGCGGCCGCGCTGCCCCCGGGAGCTGCCCCAAGGCGCGTTCAGCTCCGCAACCCTCCCAGGTCGCGCTGTCACCCTGCCCTGCCCGCGAGCAGCATTGCCGTCCATGCACCAACCTATATATTATTTATATTTTTATATATATATATCCCCCCCGGTGGAGTTTCAAGAGGCGCCCGCTTTGCAAAGCGGGCTGCTTTCCCCCTTTTGCGTGACTTTTAACACAGTCTTTCAATTACCTCGAAGTCCTCTAGCCTAAGAGGAACCTTAGGGGAGGCAAAGGAGGGGAAAAAAGTGGCAGCAGTTTGTCCGGACCCACAAACGCGTTAAGGGAGCGCAGCTCAACGCAAGCGAGATTTACAGGTTTTTCTGCTGGGAGCGCCGCTCTCCGCTGAGCTTTGCGACGTTGGTCTTGCAGTTCATTCCCCTGTCACCCTGCATGCAGAGCATGTGTCTCCTAACTCGTGTCTAAGAGTTAAGGGGAAAGAGAGAATCGGCAGCGGCAAAAAGGGGCAAAAACCCCTCACATTCAATCCGCGTGCGGAGAGGGGGGTGCTTGGGGGTTATTTTTAAGGCAACAGCTCTAAGAAAATCATTAACTCGCGCATCGAGTTCACTTTCTGCCCTTAATTCCAGAGCAGAGTTGTTGCTCTGCGTTGCCTCTTTATTTCAATTGGGTGCTAATCCAATAAAAGGGGAAAAAAAATCAGCTAAGTCGAGATGCAATCTAATTTTGTGTTTTTAATACTCTGGCTATCAGCCCCTTGTGATTGCCGAGTACTCTTCAAAGAAACCAAAGCGCATCGATTCTATTTGTTCCCACAAATTGCCATTTCTTAATAACAACGGGTGGAGATTTATTTTCTAAGGAGCAAACCAAGCAGAGCAAAACCTCTCATTCCAAAAGCCTTTCCTTTCCCCGTTTGCGATGTGCCAGCCTATTTTAGAGCAACCTGGTGCAACTATTTCTGCAAAGGAACTGTAGCGTGCTGCTCTTGGCACTGCCGACTTCACAGGGAACCCGCATGATTGACTGTCTGCAAATATATTTTCAGGCAAATTTTTATTTCCCTGGGAATCTATGACATTTAGCAAGCATAACAAGAAACTAATAGAGATTATAGATCCAGTCTTCCTTGGGTTTTTCCCTGACAGCCGTTCAAGTGCAAAATGTAATTTTTAAGGCTATGGAAATAGATCCATAAACTTAACGGCACTTGAGTCCTCATTAAAACAACCCAGTTTGTTTTAGACACAATACTGAAGTCTCACCCGCTCTCTTACCAGGCGGTTGGCTGTGACCAATTTGATGAAATAATTAGGAACTGACTTATTATAACTGAAAAGACAGCTCTGATGTCAGCGGGACTTAAAAACACTCTGTGTCACACCGTTTTATTATTTTTACTACATTTACTCATAATGTAAAAATAGCAGCCAGACTATTCTTTCTCGGGAAGTTTATTCAGGTCCAATGCAGCTATAATAGGTTCTTCTTTGAGGGCTTGAAATGAGGCATGAGAGATGGGTTCCCTCCTCTGAACTCATTCATCTCCATCAGAAATCTTTCAACCCAAAAGCGGGGGAAAGGGGAGATGGCAGCACAGCAGTAGGACCCCCCTTCACAGGGATCAATGCATCCGTTAACCCGGAGTTTCACGGGGTAAAGGAGCTTTATGAGGAAGCATCTGCTCTACAAGCCGGTGAAGCGGCCGTGTCCGAAATCTGGGCAAAAAAGTTGAGGAATCAAATAAAAAGGGAATTATCCAGAGCTGAATTTCTGTTCTGGTTATACACCTCCCACCTTCTCTTATGAGATCTGTCTCTCCTGGATCTAATGCTGAGGGATAGCTCCACTTGGCTTATTTTTCCTCCCTTGGCGTTTTGTTTTGGAATTACTTAAGATTTTTATAGCTCTATTGGAAGGAAAGACAAAATTGCAGAAATGTTGCTTTAACCTGAAATGAACACCGGGGAGGTCATTGCTCTTTGTGTGCTAGGTGAACCTTCAATGTTATTAGTACTTCAAATTGTTTTTTATTAAACGTTATTGTTCAGATAAATCATATATGGGGCTGCTGGACAATGTATCCGTCTCCCCAGCTGTCTTATTTATTTGCTTATCTTTTTAAGGCTATCAATTTGTCTGTCTGTCGCTGGCCCGCGTCTGCATATTCTCCATCTCCTAATGACCTATTGTTCCTTCTTGATATTATTTAAAGAGCCATTAGAGCTATTGCTGTCCAGCTGCCCTTAAAACAGAGCAGAGCCGCTAAGTGGGGCGGCGCTCCCGCCAACCTCCCGAACAGCAGCTCGCCCATAAGCATCTTGCTATGGATTTCTTTTTATTAAAGTTGTACATCTCCCTCTTGTGAAAGGTCCGCGCTCGTCCTCGGAGACCGGAGCCTGCTCGTCCCAACCACCCCCTGCTTTGTCCCCGCTAATTCCTCTTCCAATCTATTGCAGGTGGCTCCTGCTAACGAAGCCCCCCTCGTCCCCACCATGAGAGGGGATCAAGCCCTCAGGTAGCGGCGGGGCCAGAGCCAAAGACTTGGGGAACTTGCTGCTAAGTTGCCCCAAGGCACCAGCGCACAGAGATCCCTTTAGGAGAAGGTGGAGGAGAAGCGAGCGAGGCTGATGCCGCTCACGTCCATCAAATGACCACGGAAGAGCCGGCCCGGAGCCCCTGCAGGTGCTGCCACCCAATGCAGTAGCATCAATGCAACCGCCCTCGGCAAGGCGGGAGGTCTAGCTCCAAAGAGCCTCCCTTGCCAGAGCCGTATTGATGAGCACATGCTATATTTGTTCTATGAATTAATGCTCAAAAAAAAATAACCCCAATAATTATTTAAAGCAGACCGCAGGTTAAAGCACTCCCCACGGCAACGCATTTGCACCAGATGAGAAGGTTGCGGAAAACCTGATCCAGCCTCATCTCACAGCCTCTCCAATCTACTCCTATCAAATTTCATCAGCAGCTCAGAACTTGATCTTTTCTATTGATTGACTGGAGTCACCTCTAGATATTTTCATGCTGATTTGGAAGACCTCTCATCCAACAAAGAGAAGGATGAGGTTAAGGAAGACTTTGGACCACTGATCTGCAATTCTAGCCCAAACTTTCCAAGCCAAGTGATTTGCCAAGTTGGCTTCTGCCTCGAGAGCAGCTTTCTGTGTCTGAACACCATGTGGAAAGCGGGGTCGTTCCTGCCGTCCCCTGGATCTCCTTAGACGGGATCACTTTAGATGAGGAGTTTCCATGCTGATCCCGAGGGCAACCCCTAGCCCAGTAGCTGCCTTTCTCGGGACTCTCGGTGCTCTCCTCGCCCGGGGCCCCGGCCTGCGGTGCCAGCTGCCATGTCCTACCTGGTGGCCCTCCTTTTGCACTGGCTGCCCCTGGCCCTGGGGCAGTATGACATTTGCAAGTCCTGGGTGACCACGGACGATGGCCCCTCGTGGGAGTTCTACGCCTGCCAGCCCAAGGCCATGCGCATGAAGGATTACGTGACGGTCCGAGTGGATCCGGCGGGGATCACCTGCGGGGACCCGCCCGAGCGGTTCTGCACTCACGTGAGTAGTGCCAAGACCTTGCGATGGGCTCTGCTGCGGGCGGCTGGACCCTGAGCACCCTGCTGAGATGAAGGACGTCTCAGCTTGGGGACATCTCAGCTTGTACTCTTGGCCTTCCAGGGTGCCAAATACCTTGCCTGTCCCCACGCAGTGCCTGTAAGGGGTGGCCCCATGAGCAGGGGATGGTGCCAGCGCGCCAAGGGATGGGTCAAAAGCAGCGGGGGATGTCAGAGCAATGGAAAGGCGAGTGCAGGTCCAGGTGGGCTATCCCTGTGGAGATACCTCCATGCTGCTCAGAGCTTACACACTGCTTTGCTGGGATGTGTTCACTGGTCCCATCACAAGTCAAGTGTCCTCTCCACCAGGAACACCAGCACTGGGGGCTGCTGCAGGCACTGCAGGGGCTACAGGAGCAAGGGGAGGGAAAGGGGAGCCCAACACAACCCAAGCTCCCCTTGCTTCCGAGCCTCAACGTGGAGAGACCCTGTGGACAGACACTTGCCCTTGTAGTTAAAATCTTTAACTTATTTTCCCTTAAATATTAATCATTGCCTTTTATTTGGTGCACCGCAAGGCTCCACAGGAGCGTTTGATTTATAATTCACGAGGCTTTGCGTTGCTGAAGAGAGTCGAGGGGGTCAACACAAAGAGCAGGCCAAGGTGGCCGCGCGTCGCTCCCGCGGGCGCTACCGCCGTGGCCCGAAGCCAGGGACGAAGCCTGTCCCTCCCAGGAGGGTTTCCCAGGATGGTCCTGAGGGCTCTACAGCCTCGTGGGTAATGAGGAAGGGAATTCTCATCCATCCAAGTGAGCAGGAAGGAGGAACAGATCCAGAGATCCCATTGCCGGCCCTGGCTGGGGGTCTGCTGCGAAGCCAGGCCACTCTTTGAACCCATGCCTCAGTTTCCCATCTAGAAAACACATAGTCTAGCAAAACTAGGGCTTTTCTTGGGAAACCTAAGAGGAAAAGCACTGCCTTGCCAGCCAGAGAGGCCAAGTGCTCACACTCATCAGGTCACACCACCAGCAAGTACCCAATTCTCCCCAACCTACGAGGTCTCATCAGAGCTAGAGAAGATCCCCCCACCACCGATTCCACATGGTTAGCAGCTTTTCTCTTTATGTGAACATCTGAAAGGAAAGACCAAGTCCAATATAGGCAAATTAAGCAGTTAACCATTGCTAAGCCAGCCTAGGTGCCCAGCTTTCCAGCCACCTCCCCTGCAGAAGGACCACAAGGTGACCACAAGGTGACCACAGCCGGCTTTGCCCTAAGGCCACCACAGGTTCCAGCTGCCCTTGCCGACCTCTGAGGAGCTTCCCCGCTCCTCCTCCTCCCATACAACCTTAAATCAGCTCCCAGCGCCTCTCCATTCAGTCAATACTTAGCTTAAAATATCTCTATTCTGGGTAGCGGTAGTATTTCCTCGTCGCGTACGAGTGCCAAGCGCCGTAACAAGCCCCGCACGCATCCATGAATGAGAATTGCCCAGGAGCAAACATGGATTTGCCGGCATGTCCCTGCCTAACCCCGGAGCAAGCCCAGCCCAGGATTCGTTTTTCCAGCCAGAAAGCACCTTTCAGTGTAAAACCCTGGATAAATTTGCCAGTGAGAAAGCAAAGCGAGAACACAATAAGGCAAAGTAAATTATTTCCTAGATTTGACGTTGGTTTGCAAAATCCCCGTGTATTTACCGTCGCCTTTTCTCCCATGTACAACACTGCTGCTATCCCCTGGTGAGGATTAGGGAATTTAAGAAAAGGAATAGGTGAGCTAACACAGGCAGTATTTGGGGATTGGAGGTGCCTGGAAAACCCAGGGCTGCTCCTATGATAGTGGCCATCCAGGGCCACATCCCTGGGCATTGCAGCAGAGGATGCCAAACGGCCCCTTGGGCCAGGAGAGGCTGGAATGGGCAAGGGAAAAGGCCCTCCCGCAGGACCACGCGCTGCATTTTTGCGACGTTTCGGGCTCTTTCTGCAGGTCCCAGGGGCTTTTGCGGGAGTTATTCAAAGCAGGGTCTTGCCAGCGTTTCATAGCAGTTTGAGTCACATCTGGCTGCTCCAGATCCTTTTTGAAGTCAGGGCGGTTGTTTTTAAGTGCTTGAACCCTCTCCCATTCGTGTCAGGGTCCCCTTGGCAGGGTCACCTGAAAAATGACACGTGCAACGCAGCCTAGCAGGGTGTATGGGGGGAAGCAGCAAGAGTGATGGATAAGCAGCTAAAAAGCCAAACCAAGTAAGAAATGCAACTGCAGGCTAACAGGGAAGGGATTTTTCAACCACAGGCGCTGGTGGAATCCCAAGGATCACATGCAGAGCACGACATAAAACAGCTAAATTTGGGTTTCAAAAGTGGGGAATTTCCTCGAGGAAAAGGGTTGCTTATGGAGGGCCAAGTCCCCACGGGCTTGCGGGGGGCAGGCAAGAAACTCGGTGGGACTTGGCCATGCAACCCAGGCAGGCACCCCAGGGATGGCACCGCGTGTGCCCTGGTGCGGCTTTGATATCGAGCAGGCACCCTGGAGAATTTATCTTGCAAGCTTTGGTGTTTTGCATATAATAAAAAATAAATAAATAATGCAGGTTTCTAGGGCAGTCCACATGCAATTGGGGAAAAAAGGGGAAAAAAAAAGCAAGCAAGCAAGCACACACCCAAAGCGCACTCCCTGCTCACATTTGCATCTTAGGTTTCCAAAGCCAGCAAAGAAAAGACACCCAGAGGTGTCGGGAAGCAGTTTGGGCTCCACAGTGGCCATGGGGCCAGCCAGGGTGCAGGAACTGACCCGGCCAAAGGGAGCTGGGCCGGGCCCAGGCGTCCGGGCGCTGCTCTTGGACACGGGGCCAGGCTCTCGGCCGTATCGATGGGCAGGGGGATTTTTGCTCAGCGTCAGCACTGTTTCCTCCGCTAATAGAACTTGTTGATTTTGGCACAGGGACAGGGAGGACGAGGCCTTATTTATTACACAATCAGCCAAATTTGATGTTAGGTTTAGCTAAGGATTCTTAGCTAAACTTTTCTAAGTGGTTTGATTTATAAGGTTTACTGTGAAGAGCTAATGTCTCTTAGGAGACCGGCGGATGCAATTGGAAAAAGCAGACAAAGAGCAGCCACAGGAACGCTTCTCCTTCGGGTCTAACAACTCATCCTGCACACACCTCCGCTCAATCCCACTTTGCAAACAAAGAATTAGGGGGCACCAAAACGCAAATCATAGTTTTGACGTTGGGAGGGAAGTGGCATTGCTTGAGCAATGATCTTCCAAAGCCGTTCCTAAAGACGCAGCTGGGATGGATTTGCCCCTTGTGGCACCCTGGGCAGAAGCAGTAAGACAAATAGAAAACCAAAGTCAGCCAAACAGGCCAGCAAGGCTGGGCAGAGTGTGCAGCCTTGGGGTTTATTCCATAGAAACAACCAGGCTTTGTGGTGAGGCCAAGGGAAGTCGCTTCCGAGGGGAAGTGAATCCTTCTCCACCTGGATAAGTCCAGCTGGATCTTGCCATGCGCCTCGTTAGCTGCCCAGCTAATTCCCATCCCCTCCAGCAGTGAGACCCAGGCACCACAAGTACCTGGCGTTATGAGAAGCGGCGGCTTTACAGAAAATAAGGGAATATGGCTCAAATTAACACGAGAACAGCAGCGAGCGGGGTTCCCTGCACACTCCAGAGCAACCTCCGTGAATGTCCGGATTGGGACTTGCCTCATATAAAGACAACTAGATAACAAGATACCGCCCTGAGGATGGAGGAGGCACCGTGATACCACCCGAATTGCACATGTTTAATTGGCACTTGGAAGCTTCCTCTGCCTCAGGAGAGATGGAGATGGGACCAAAGGGCTTGTGAGGAAGGGATGTTCTCTGAAGGGAAGAGCAGGCGCTGCTGGGGATGACCAGAGCCTTGCTCAGCACCCATCTGCAAACTGCCTGCAGCAGCACCCAGGAACCCGCGTCCTCCTTCCCAATGGAGCAGCCGGAGGGATTCAAGGTGACCCCGAAACCCGTGCACGGGAGCACGAGGCTGCCACGGGCTGGGTGCCGCGCTGGCCCAGCCCTTTGCCTTGTCCTTGCCTCGGTGGCCGCCTGGGTGTTGCGCACAGGGGTGTCGCATCCTCGTGGGTGCTGCGTCTGCCTGCAGCCAACCTGCACACACAGCGAGGCACAGCCGTGCGCCGCCTCGAGCGGCGAGTCCTCAGCGTGGTTTACAGCGGGACAAATTCTGTACAAAGTGGACCGAAACCAGCTCAGCTGCGTTAGCTCCTCGCTGCTGAGGGACCTCCTGGAGAAGATCCTGCTCCCAGCCGGGACGGCTCAAGTCTGGCACCCAACGCAGAGCCCAGGCTCTCCACCGCGCGGGGCCAGCCAGCAGGGATGCCTCCTCATACACATCACCCTTAAAACACGGGCACAGGGAGAGCAGCTGAATATTCATCAACACTTGCAACAGCAGCAACGAGGGGACGTGGCCACGGTGGCCTTGGGCAACAGCACCCTCCCCACGGAGCCTTTTCCAGGGGGATTCGCCTCTGCTCCCCTCCCGCTCCACCATCAGCCTCCATATCCTGCCCTGCCCCCTTCCAAGCAGCCCGGCCTCTTTTGCAGAATTAAATATTAATGGGAGCGCGGCAGCCTCTCGGCGCAGCTGCCGTATCGAGCTTAGAGGCGCACAGGCTTTTAGAGAGCGGCCGCTTTTCCTACTTCCTCAGCGTTTTCCGAGCCCCGGATCGATCGGGCACTTAGCACCCGGCTCGCTGCTCCATCAGGCAAGCGGACCCCGGCCCCACGCTGCGGCCCGACAAAGGGAGCCAGATCCGAGGGGCTTTCTATGGGAATGAGCTCCAGCCAAGGGCCTTGGGAAGAGCAAAGCTTGGAGAGTCCCTGGTCCAGAGCTCCTTTGCTTCCAGATCGGTCTCATCGGTGGCTCAAGGTGATGGTCACCTTGTAATCTGAGCTTGCAGAAGCAGTTGCAATGGTCACCCCAAAATCCAGGCTTGCAAAAAACAGTTGCAATGGTCACCGCAACATCCCAGCTTGCAAATACAGTTGGAATAGTCATCCCAGCAGCCAGGCTTGCAGAAGCAGTTGCAATGGTCACCCCAGCACCCAGGCTTGCAGAAACACAAGCAGCTGCAATGACACAGTTCCATGGCCACCAAAACACCCCGAGTGGCACTGCCAGCCGAGGGGATTAGCGGGTGGCTGAGGAGCCGCCTCCGCTGCAGGCCCGGAGCGGCCGCCTGGATGATCCGCTTAGGAGAGGAATTTTCCGTGTGCGCTTAACCCTCGCTGTACCCGGAATGGGCTCCTGGGGCATTCCGTGCTGCAGACCTGGAGCCGGCACCCGGAGCGGTACCAGCGCTGCCGGGGCTCCCAGCCATCCTCACTGCTCACCAGCTGCTGAAAATGATCACTGTAAATTAATTACGGTGCCCCTCGCCCCTCTAGTCCCTCCCAGTGTGCAAATTAATTGTCAGGAAGTATCTGCACTTCCCAGGAAATCCCATCCCATCCACTGGCAAGTTACAGTTTAGGACCTGGAGCATGAGATTTACAGACGAATGCTATTTTTGATCATTAAAAAAATGGAAAAAAAATGCCCTATCTTTCATACATGTGGATGAAGTGACTGAGACTGGATGTCATAAGGGTCTGGAATGGGCGCTAACGCCCTGCGGACCAGTGGGTGCTTTGGCCACACAAACACGGTTCTCGGGAGAGCTTCCGCTCCTGGCTGCATTTGAAGGGAAAACGCCAAGAAAATTCCCCAGCTCTGGATGTGCTGCCCCTGGTCCTCGCCCGATGTTCTCATGAGGAAGCCAGAGGCGCCCTCAGCTCCGAGCGCACAGGAACAGGAGCACTGAGGTTGTCCCTGCAATGGGACCCAGCAAGGAGCACCCAGCGCTGCCTGCGCGTGAGCGCTGCCAGGGCCACTAATCCTGGGATTAATCCGGGTGGAAGGGGGGATTCGGCCAAGTAGAGCAGCAAAACAAACGCATCCAAGTGAGCATTTGCAACCAGCATCTCCCTGCTCGAGCGATCAAAGCCAACCTGCACGGGGAGGATGCCCTGGGGCTCTCCATGCTGGCCAGACCCCGGAAAGGGATGGAGCAGGAAAAGCTGCACCCACCATCAAGGAAAAGCTTCCTAGACCCATAAATACATCCTGGTGCTGCTGCAAGTGTCCCCAGTGCACCCGGGTAAACCCGGGAAGAGCCAAGGTCTTCCTGCAATCCCGCGTGTCCCAACCAAGAGCCAGTTTGGGGGCAGAAAAACACGGCAGAAACAAGGACTCAGCAGCAGCCAACACGACCACACGTGAGAGCTGGACCTAACTGAGGCCTTTGACATTTCTCCTCCATTTGCTAAAAAAGAGAAACAAGATAAACGGCCAATAACAAGGCAAGACCTTAGTGTAGGGCCTTGACCCAACCACAATGAAGTCCCCAAGCAGAACAGGTCCCCAAAAGCAGAGCGAGTCCCCAAATGCTCCCACAACCAAGCTGGGGTGACGAGAGCTCCAGTGACCCCTCAGGCCAACCTGCACACACTTGTATCCCATCCGCTCACCTAGGGACTCAAATTTTCCCTTTTTCCTTTAACCCTAGGTATTTTTCTTCACCGCGCAGCTCATGTTTGTAATTCCTTTTCCAGCTTCCCTTTGGCACGGAGCGCTACTAAAGGCTGCAGTTTTATTTCTGCACAGCTTTCACCATTCACAACAGATGTCTGGTTTATTTAAAATATTCAACAGCTTAATGATTAATCAAGCAATTTCACCTACAAAAATATATAATTTTATGCTGGAAGGCTTAAAAACGGCATTATCTGCCAGGGGGGGAGAAAGCAAAACAACTTTGTTCTCTCCTCAAGAGCCCTAGAAACCAGCTGGGTTTTGTAAAGCAGGGCCCCTCGCTGTGCCCCATGCCCTCCCTTGCCACCAAGGTGGGACAGCGTTTCTCCTGCAGTGTCCTCCCGTGTCCTTGCTTGTCAGGTTGATATCTTGGTTATCGCTCCTCTATGAGCAAGTTGCCGTGTGCCGGTTCCGACCTCGCTCCAGCGGGATTGCAATTCCCACACGGTGTCACCTCAGGATGCAAGGTCCTCACGCCAGCACGGATCCCTTGTCCCGCTATAGGGTGCAGTTTTGGAGGTGCTGAGCCAGCAAGGGTGCTGCACCCTGGGGTGACACCGAGATGTGACACCAAATCACATCAACCCACATGGCTAGGACCAGCCTTGGTCCAGAACATCTCCATGGGAGGCGTTTGGAGTGCTGCAACGGGTGGATCTCCAGGCACATCCAGCCTCAGGATTTCTGCTGCTGCTTCCCACCGCTTGGCCTCAGCCCCTCTCCTGCCTTTTGCCCCTGGGGCTTGGCTGGCTGGGGCCACGAGTTCGAGGTGGCCAAGGCCACCTCGCTGTAGTCCACGCATGAAAGAAAGCGCAATCGGAAGAGCATGCCGGAAAGCTGGAAACCTGCAACATCCAGTTGCCGTAAGGACATCCACAACTGATTTAATAGCATAAGACTCAAAGTGAACTGCTTTATTTTAAGCTTAGTGAGACCAAGTTTGATGGGCTAATGCATTCTGACTTTAATATCGAAGATGTAAATATCTCGAGACTCCGGACAGATTCTTTGGAGGACACATGGTTTGCATGAGGAAACCAGCCTCAAAAATAATACCTGGAATTGTTTCAATAGTGCTTTAACCGATCGTGCGAGGCCCAACAGAGCACGGCCATCTGTTTCCGTTCTTCCCTGCCCTCCAGGCTGACTCCAAACCACCCCACCATTAGCAAATGCATTGAGCATCCCGAGGAGGAAGGACACTTCAATGAGCCAAACCCCAGAAAGGAACACTTCATTTTCACAGAGGAAGCTGTAAATGACCTGACTCACTCGGTGGCTTTGGAGGCCCTGCCCACCTCTCCGCATTGCCACTTAAAGGTTATTCTCCTTGGCTTGCCCTGTAGCAATGACACGCATCAACCCATGGGCTGCTCCGGAATATCAGGTCTGGTAGAGATGGCTTTAGGTTTGGTGTCTGCTGAGCTGGATGCATGGACAGGTTTGCTTGTACCTTCAAGCAGAGGTGCACCTTGTGCATCTACGAGAGCTTGTGCATCTGCTGCTCCCTTTTCTCAGGGACAATCCTACGGGCAGCGTTTGGGCTCGTTGGTGTCCCGGCAGCCTCGAGCGGCCCCGCGCCAGATCCCCGCTGGATAAGGGATCAGCCGCCCACCCGGAGGCTGCCTCATTGCACAGGAGGTGGAAACGGAGCTCCAGGAAGGTCTTCCCGTGCCCGACCCGTTGCACCAGCTGCACGCTGCTAGCCCGCGGCGGGACCGTGCCGCGCTGCCACATGGCCCTTGGCACGGGAGAGGGTGCCAGCCCCCCCGGCTCCCATGGACAGGGATTTGCTTCCTTTCCTAGCAGTGACCCTGGCAAAGCCGTGCCAGGAAGCGGCTCCAGGGCCCTGCAGGGAGCTGGGTCTCCTTGGCAGAGATAATAACTGCCCAGAACACGGCGAGTCGGGAGCGCGTATTAAATGTGTCTCTACTCTTTGCTGGATGGAGGCGGCTCATCCCCGCTCCGGGGTGACACATCACAGCGCAGAGGATCCTGGCTGGCAACCTGCCCCACTCAGGAGGCTTTCCCCTTTTTGGGGCTAAAAGCAAGGAGAAATGGGCAGCACATTACTTATGTCCTTATAGGCAGATATTTGAGCATACAGTGGGGTGGAAAACGGTGCAAATTTTGCCCCCCTGCACGCAGAGCCGAACCTGACGGCGCCGAGGTTTCACCTCCCCGGCAATTTACTTGTTTTCCACCAAAGCGGCTGGAGCAGCTGTCGCTTCCCCGCCTGGGGCTCCCGCGCTGCAGCCCATGGTTTATTTACAGGCCCCGTTCCCACGGCCGCAGCTCCGTGGCCGCTCCGGAGGCTCCCTCGCGCTCGGGGCCGCGCTCTCCCCGCGGCCTCAGCCTTATTTACCTTATTCCTTCTTTACCACGTGCTGCTGCGAAGGCAGAATTATTTATTTCCCCCGGGCCCTGCCTGGCTGCTCCTCCGCGCGCTCCGAGCCCTGCCGGGCACCGCGGCCCCTCGTGCGGATGCGAGGCGGGCTCCAAGCGGCTGCCGGTTGCCCAAGGGGTGATGGCAAAGGGTGGATTTTTCCAGACATCTCCCATGCACATCAGCACCCAAAGCACAGATTCCAAAGCACAAGCCCTCGCTTCCCACAGCAGCTTCCCATTTCCCAAGGGAGCAAACCACGCAGGATGCCTAGCACAGAACAAGCCTGTTTCAGAGGCTGTTGCTGCCCCTGTGCTCCCATCCCCAGGGCTTCTCCAGCCCCGAACACAATCCAATCACCCGGGAGCTCTATCCTTGCAGCGACCCAAACCTGCAGCTCCTGCCGCAGCAACACCCTGGGTCCCGAGCACGACACCAGCCGCACAAGGGCACACACACAGAGTGCAAACCATCCAGAAAACTGCGCAGAGCCCCTCCGGGCCTTACCTTGCAACCCTGCAGTGCTCAGCAGGACCAAGCTCATGCCCAGAAGACTCCTGCTCTCCCTCTCCTCCATCCATTCATCAACCCCAAGCAGCTCCAGGTGCTTTATCAGCTTCTCCCGTGCACAGGTGCTCGGCCTCAGGGGAGCTGCAGGGAGCCAGCTCCCTCAGGCCCTTGGGATTTGGGCTCCGAGAGGGCACTAAAGTGACAGCAAGAAGGAAAGAGTAGCCTCATGTGCAAAAAACCAAAAAGTTTTGCGGTCATTAGTGGGCCCATGCAGTTTTTCAGGGCATGCAGAGCCCTCCTTCATCCCCAAACAGCTCCGAGCTCCACCAGGGCAGGGGTTGCAAGGAAACAGAGCCTGTGATTAAGGGTTTTAGCCCCCACCTGCCCGTGCAAAACCCCACGGTGACAACCCTGACACGCACACCCAAACTTTCACATCTTGCTGTGTGATCTCAGTGATACAAGTGCCCGTAAAGCAGTTTAGCTTGGGAGTGACGTGCGCATCCCTGACGGGCGCAAAAGCTCGGCCGTGCAGTGTCACCCGTGGGCGAGAAACACCCCGGGAGCACAAGGAGCAGTAGCTGCCCGGGAGGAGACGTCGGTGGCACCGGGGATTCCCAGGGGACCCATGGGGATCGCTGCTCCTCTTGCCTGCAGCCTGGGAAGCGGCTTGGGAAGCGGCCGGTCCCCGCGGAGCCGCCAGATGCAGCCGGCAGCGCGGCGTTATGTAACGGCGCTCCTGCAAGGGAGACGTTAACTCACGTCACCTTGTTCTTGCCACAGGCTAAGAGCGCGCGTACAAGCAGCAAACACAGCTCGGGAGGACGCGTGTTTAGCCTGCAGGATTCCCGGCTCCCTTTCTGGGTGCGAGAGAGGCGGCACGGGATCGGCCGCCCATTCCCTTCCCCTCCTCGTTCCTCTGCCCAAGTCCTTTCCCGGTTATCTGGGGCCGGGATACTCTCCTTGGGGTGTCCTTTGGAGACAGCAGAGGCACTGGGAGGCCAGAGCAGCGTCTCTGCTCTCTCTGCTCCCATCCCGGCTCAGGAGCGCGGCGCGGGACCGCGCTCGGAGCAGCTCTGGGGACGGGGTCTCCTGCAGCACGAGGAGCTGATGGAGGCACAAACACGCACAGCAAGGCTGGCACTTTGGGAGGTTTGAGCCGTTCGGTTCCTGCAAGCGTGAACTGCAGCTTTCCGTGGGCTCCTGTGTGGGCCAAGCACAAGGGAGACCGTCTCGGGAATGGGCTTTCTATGAAAGCTGCCCCCTTGCCAAATGCAAAAGCCCTTTCCCAAAGGGTCTTTCAAAGGGAACAGCTCAGTTAGACTCACAACAAAGGCAAATCCACGTAGTTTTGTCTTAAATTCTGTCTCAGAAATAGCACCACGCAGAGCCAGACCCCCGGCCTGTGGCATTTCAGCTGAGCACTTAACACTGGCAAACCTAAACCCAGCTAAAAACAGTAACTGGGCATATTGGGCCATGCTGTTGGGTGCCTGTGAAGCCCCCGAGGTGCCTTCCTCCCCAGTGACCCCTCTTGTTCTTCCAGGAGAACCCGTATCTGTGCAGCGACGAGTGCGACGCCTCCAACCCGGACCTGGCCCACCCGCCCAAGCTCATGTTCGACACGGAGGACGAGGGGCTGGCCACGTACTGGCAGAGCGTGACGTGGCGCCGCTACCCGGAGCCGCTGCTGGCCAACATCACGCTGTCCTGGAACAAGAGCATCGAGCTCACGGACGACATCGTGATCACCTTCGAGTACGGCCGGCCCACCATCATGATGCTGGAGAAGTCCCTGGATAACGGGAGGACTTGGCACCCCTACCAGTACTACGCGGACGACTGCATGGAGGCGTTCAGCATGCCAGCGCGGAGGGTCAGGGACCTCTCTGCCACCAGTGCCAACAGGGTGCTCTGCACGGAGGAATATTCCCGCTGGGCGGGCTCCAAGAAGGAGAAGAACGTGCGGTTCGAGGTGCGGGACCGCTTTGCCATCTTCGCTGGCCCTGACCTCAAGAACATGGACAACTTGTACACCCGGCTGGAGAGCGCCAAGGGCCTCAAGGACTTCTTCACTGTCACGGACCTGAGGATGCGGCTGCTGAGACCAGCCCTCGGTGGCACCTACGTGCAGCGGGAGAACCTGTACAAATACTTCTACGCCGTCTCCAACATCGAAGTCACCGGCAGGTAACGGTTTCTTTGGGTTGCTCTTCTCGGAGGGATGAGTAGAAGGTTACTGGTAGCAACGTAAGCCATCAGCATGCCTGGGCACACATTAGATCGGCAGCCCGGGCTTTCTCCCTCCAGTGCTTCCTCTCCCCAGCACCAGGAGCAAAGCAGCTGTGTCCTTGCAGCGAGTAGCTCGGGCAGGCGCAAGGTCGCTGCAGGAGCGCGCGCCCGGGACGCTCCGTCCTTGCCGGAGCCGGGTGGAGCGCAGGGAGCTCACGGCAGGGATGGGAAGCTCTGCGTTTGGTTTCCCTTTTGGACCCGGGCACCGTCATTGAGCCTGGCCAGGCTGCCGCCCCCATAGCTCATCCGTGCCGTCCTCACGTGCCATAAAGCTCTTGGAGGCGAGAGCCGGGCTCCCGTGGCTCTGCTTTGCCACGTGCCAAGGGCTGCCCATCCTGGGCGCAGGGAGGGCTCAAAGCCCCCGTGAGTTTGGGCTCGTTCCTCTCTTCTCTTGGGGCACTGCCCTCCTCCTGCTGTGCACATGAGGGGCTCTGTAGTGGTACGGAGGGCAAGGGGCTCCTGGATGGACCCCGTGCAGTGATGGGGGCACAGGACGGGCCTCCCCCGCAGCCGGGGGGCTGAGCAAGGCAGCAGGGGGGGATGTTTCTCCGGGCGTTTGCTTCTCCTTGCTCCGTGCGCTGCCATATGTTACGTTATGACATCGAGCGAAAAAGCCAAGTAAGGTGGAAAAGTGCCGAGATGGCGAATTTCCCGTGCAGCTTGTGGATTGAGGGGGTGCGAGACTCGCAGGCGACAGGAGGGGGGAACAAACCCTCCTCCCCGTGCCCCAGCGTGCGCGCGGGGCTCAGCAGAGCCGCCGAGGAGCCGCCTGCATCGCTCGCAACCTCCCCACGAGCCCTGCGCACCTAACTGTGGCACGGGACTGGCACGGGGGCTGCTCCGGGAGCACCAGCAAGGGAAGAGCCCCTCGTTCCCATTGCAGGAGGCATTAAGGATGCCGGAGCTGCGCAGACAGGGCCGATCTGAGCAACAAGAGCCCCTCCTGTGAATGCTGCCGGGTCTGTATGCGGAGCTGCTGGATGGAGCACGGAGCGGCAGCGATCGATGCCGGGCGGCATCAGGGGCCGTATCGATGCGCAGGGTGGGTGAGGGCAGCAGGATGCGCGGTGTGGGGCTCAGGAAGCGGTAAGCGGGGCTTAAGGAGCAGGCGTCCTTGTGCAGCGACCTTGGCTTCCGAGCGCCGGTGGGATCCACACGCAGCGCGCGGACCAGCCGGGCACCGCCACCCTGCCCAGCACCTGGGGACACTTGGAGCTTTAAGGCACATGTCAAAATTAAGTCACCGGTGTACAGTGTTTGAGCCCCGGGGCTCTCGGTGTCCCGGGATTGCTTTTTGCCACAAAGTCACTTTATCTTCTCCGTGTCCCTTGTGCAGCGGGTGTCACCTGAGCATTTTGTGCTTCCTGGCTGTGCTGGTAGGACACGAACCGATGTCCATCTGGCTCTTAGCTGTCCTCCTCCCACATCCCTCCACCAGCCTTTGACCTCCCTGTCCAAATTTAATAACATTTAATAGCAGCAGAGATGCCTCAGGGGTACTAAAGCCCTACAAATTTTGTGAAAACAGGTAGCCAGAGCACGGGGAAAAAAAACATCTGACTGCCCCAGAAGTGGCAACCTCTACTAGACATCAGAGCACCCACAGCGGGCTACGTCCATCCTTGCAGGAGGCCTGGATGTGTGGACAGAGACCGCTCCTGAGGCAAAGATGCTCCGGATGAGTTATCCCTCTGCTCCTGAGCCCATTCCAGCCCCAGCGGGCAGTTTGGGCACTGGGAAGCAGTGCCACAGCAGGGCCGAGGGGATATTGGATCTCGTGTCTGGCTCTGCTGGGGCACTGGGGCAAGCAGGGAGGAAGGGGTGCGAGGTGGCCACAGGGGTCCCCGTGGGGAAGCGGAGGACGGGCACTGCCTGGCCCGGGCCTGGCAGCTGGACAAGGAGGCGGAAAGGGCACGGATAAATCCGTGCGTGTCGCTAAGGGACACGTGTGGGCGGTCAGAGGAGAGAGGCCATGACTGGGAAGGGAAAAAGCTGCCCCAAGGAGCCCAGGGATGGGGTGATGCTGGGAGCACCAGTGCCCCAGGCTACCCCTGCCCTGCAGTGCCTGCTCCAACGGGAGAGGCTTTCCCCGCTCCAGGGTGCCTGGGATTGTGTTTTTTCCCTGGATACTACCAGGGTTTGGGCAGGCAGGGGTGAGGCCCCACGGGGACCCGAGGGGACGATGCTGCTCATGGAGCCACCCTGGGGCCTCCTGGGCCCCATCCCGCAACCTCAGCCGGATCCATTTCTCTGCCTGCGGCCGACAGTTTATTTTTACTCCCTTTCTTCTTCTTGATGTCTTTTTTTTTCTCCTCCTCCTTTTTTTCTCTTTCTCTTCCATCCTGTCCCTATCGATCCGCTGCGTAACTGGAGATGCGGAGCACTCGAGACAGGAATAGCCAAGAGAAAGCCCTTGGCCGGGCCTGCTGGCCAGGGCAAGGAGGAGGAGAGCGGAAGGACTTTTCCCTGCAGAGCTCAATTCACCATTCGGTTTTCTCCTCGTGCAGACACGAGCTCAGGCACCTTCCCAGGATATGGAAAATGAGCTGCTCCCAACGCCAGTGTCAGTGCAAGGAAAGAGGATCCTTCTGTGTCCCTGACTCGTGTTTCTTTGGAGTCATTTTTCCCCCTTTGCAACGTCAGTCAGTGTGGCACGTGGCAGGACACGCTGCGTCACCGAGATGTTCGTAAGCCCTAATTGAAGTTAATGTGCCGTGGTCGGGACACATGGATCCAGTTGGGAGAATCAGATGGAGGAGAAGTGAATCCGTCTCGGCTGGGTTGGGAGGATCGCGCTGCTTCCTGCTGCCCGTCGCGTGCTCAGTCTGTCCATCCGTCCGTCCGTCCGTCCTGCTGCTGTGAGGGCTCGTCATGGAGCAGCGTGCGGCAGCGAGGGGGCCTCCTCTCTGGGGAGGCCGATGAGTTGCCCTCAAGAGGGCTGATGTTCAGGTGGGAGCTCTGTCCTTCTCGCCTCTCCTCTCTACCCCTTGGCTTTCTGCGCTGCCTTCCTCCTCTCTAAAGCAGCTACAAAGGAAATGAAGGCAGCCCCCTGCTCCGCTCATCTTTGAGGGCTGCTCTCGTCCTCCTGCACCACGCACGGAGCATCAAGGTCCCGCAAAGAGCCCCCTCCAAGCGCCAGGCGGAGCGGTGCCCACCTGCAAGGGCTGCTCTTCCCCGCGCTGCTGGTGCCTCCCGGAGATGCGGGGGCGCCGGGTGATGCCAGTTCAAGGTGACGCTCACGGGTGCTCCGCGCTCCTGCTGCCTCTGCTCTGTCCTCCCAGCCGCGGCTCCGCTCTGATCAGCGCTGCCTCCCGCCTGCTCCCGGGCAATCCGCTGGAAAAGGCGCCGGAGAGGAAACATCCTCCGCGATCTCGCCTTGTCTGACAAGGGGATCAATGAGCCTTTGATCCGCCAGCTAAGCGCCTTTCCTGGAAGGCCGCGGCGGGAGCCGCCAGCTCCCAGCCGAGCAGGGACGTGCAGGGAACAGGGACACGCAGGGAACAGGGACATGGGATCTGGGCACGTCCTGGAGCTCAGCCCCAGCGGCTGGAGCGCCGGGCGCCTCCCCGTGAGCAGCCAGCGTGGATCGCCCTGGCCTTGGCCCAGGCTTGAATTAGCTCTAGTTCAAGCAAAAACCTTGGGCATGTAGTTAAATTAACTGCTCGCTCGTCTCTCCACGAGCCTCTTAATGGGTTTTCCTCCCGTTGCTGCAAGGTGGAGGAGAAACTTGCAGGGAGGGAGGGAGCAAGAAGCCCGGCAAGCTCCTCCTTTGCCCAGACGCCCGTGACACTTTGTCGATAGCCGGAGACAGATGCCCAAGGTCCTATTACGCTCTCGGGCTTTAGTTTTGTGGAGGTTTTTATTTCCCCTCCCCTCCCCACTTCTTGCCGACCTGCGTCCGGCCCTGAGCAGATAATAGAATTTCATCAATAGACTGAGAAGGTGATGTATGTTAAAGCACTTAATATAAAGAGACTTCTACAGGAGCCCAAATTCAATTTGGCCAATGAACTCAATTGCAGGCACGATTGCATTCCAGGAGAAAGACCAGAAGCCTTCATACACGTTCCTCAGCAAATATTTACGCTCCTGTATCCGTACGATGTCCTCTTCACCCTTCCTCCCTTCTGCTTCCTGACCCCCTAACGGGGAAGTTTGTTTTTATGGGAGTTTTTTTTACGGCAGCTTTGAATGTAAATAATGTTCCACCAGTCAGCGGGATCTTGACAGCTGGCGAGTGTCAACTTATTCAAAATAAATAGCCTCTCTAAAGGGAGCAGCCAGCCAGCTCGCGCTCCATCTTGGCATCTTGTCTTCTCTCTGCCACCCAAACCTCAAATCATTTCAGCGGGCGGCGAGCGGGGCCGTGCCCGGCCGCGGGACACGCGCGGCCCCGCCGCACGAGCGCAAACCCGCAGCGACGAAACCGCTCGCGGCCTCTCCCTCGGCCAGCGTTGATCACAGGGCTTTTGGCTCTGCAAGAAGCAGCCAAACCCCAAAGCTCCCTCGTTGCTTCAAACGGGGCTTTCAAGGAGTTTTTCCTCCCCTTTCGGCTTGCGGACCGAGCCGCCGGCGCCGCGCTCGGCACAGCCCTTGCTGCCCTGCTCCAAGCCGCTCGAAGCAGCGAAACGCCCCTCACCACACACCTCTCATGCCACCCAGCCACTCAAAGCTATTTTTCCTCGCACAGTTGGACTGCAAAGGACCCAGCCCGCCACGCTTTGCCCAGCAGCTTTGCTCCGAGCTTTTGCTGAGCTGGTTGCAAAGGAGCAGGTAGAAAGCAGGGAAACGCGCGGCTGCGGCCGCAAGCAACGGCTGCAGTGACAACAGGGAAAGTGGGGAAGAGTTATTCATGTTTCCCCGCGAACTGAGATCAGTTGAAATGCCGTTTTCCTCGGGGATGGGAAGGAAAGAGCTCCCTTCAAACGCGTGGTCCCCCGAGGCTCATTAAAGACTCATCAATTACGGGAGAGCAAACAATCCAGGGGAAGGCTCGTGCAGTCCTTCCCATGGACGGCAGGCTGAGCGGCGGCACGCGCAGCTCCCTGGTGCCGGGGCTAAGAGATATTGGGGGGCAAAGAGGGAGCCCCCGGCACCACGGGATGGGGCACAGGCTGGGAACCAGAGGTTGGAGTCGGTGGAAATGGGAGGTCATGGTGCAGGGTGGTGGCTTTTCTGCTGTCCCTTGTCTAGGAGTGTTGGGGAATGAGGACAGGGCACGGGGCAGCTCTCCTGGTCTCTACCACCTCTGCCCTTGGAGGAGGAATGGGATGGAGAAATGCTCTGTGCCCCTCTCTGCCGGCCTCCTGCTCCGCAAGACACAGTCATGCGCGGAAGGGAGGCTCTAAAACCCGTATGGATCTTTAGAAAGGAAGCGAAGGGCCGGGGTTTCTTTTTAAAGTTATTTAAAAATCCATTATTAATGAGAGCTCCGGAGCGGTGGCCGCTTCCGCGCGGCTCCTGCAGCCTTGCGGCGCGAGCGACCTCCGCTGTGCTGGCTCGCAGGGATGCAGGGACACGAACTGTTCGTTATGGCTGGAAAAGGCCAAAAAAAAAGAAAGAAAGAAAAAGGGCACATCCTTGTAAACTTTCCTTGGCGCTCCAAGCTCCCTGCTCTTCCCTGCTGGAGGCGTTGGCAGCTGCGGATCGCACTGCACCACTTGGAGGGGAAGGCAGCGGCCGAGCGAGCTGCACGGAGGATGAGCTTGGAAAGAGCCCGACATGGGGCTGGGACACACTGGGCTGAACTGGGCGCTCCAGCAACCAGACCCTTTGCTGAGGAATGGCGAGGACCGGCTGTCCCCCAAGCCGGGGCATTTGTGGGGCTTCCCCCATGTCTGCACTGGGGCTGCTCTTCCCCAGGTCGCTCAAGGGCTCGGGACACTTGCTGGGTGATAGATCCAGCAGCACCAGCCCTGAAGCACCAGCTGGAGAGCAGAGAAGCCGCCAGCTCCTCAGAGCAGCTCCCGAGGCAGCCGGCTCTAATGGATTTGCTAGAAGGAGAGCAGGGCTGGAGGGTCCCCAAGGCTGGGGCAGGGACATCGCTGCCTTGCCCAGGGCTCAGAGCAGATGTCCTCCCCTCCGCTGCAGTTTAAGCCCTGCTGCTAAGCAGCTCCTCACCTTTTCCTTCATCCTCTCCCTCCCGACATGGCTGGACGCCCAAGGCAGATGAGCGGGAGACAGGCAGGACTAGCAGCTGCAGCCCAGGGGACTGCACTAATGTCATTTGCTCCCGTCTCCACCAGCTGGAGCTTGGCTGGAAGAAGCTGCCACAGGCACCGGGCAGCGCTCAACCGCGTCCTTGGGCTGGAGAGCCTGCGGAGGAGGCAGAGAAGGGGTTAAGGCCGAGGCAGAGGGGAGGCCTGGGCTCAGAGCCGCTCGGTGCCGGCGGGATTGGCAATCGGGGCCGCTGGAAGCCCCTCCGTGGCTCGCTATTAAATAATGCAGCCTGATTGATTGGTCTGCAAAGCGCTGTGCTGCGGGGTCAGCAGGCTCGGGCAGGAGCACGCTGCTTAGATTGATGATCCTCAAAGGTCAAAATTGGAAAGCAATTCCCTGGTAAAATTGATTCCTTGGATAACAAAACTCAGGTACTGTGGCTAAGAGCCGAGTGCTGAGAAACAGGGGGCCCGAGAGCAGGCGGGAAGGGCGAGTGTCTGGCTCTGTTTTCTCCAGATTTAATTTTCTGTGCTTACCCTGATTAGGGAGCGAGGTTCCTCTCTGGGCGGTGCAGCACATGATGTCCTGGATGTCCTGACATGCTCGGGCAGCGAGATGTCCCCAGGGCGAGGCGCTGGCCCTGCCTTGCAAGGGAGGAAGCACAGAGGTGCATATTCCCTTCGGGAGGCAAGGAAGGGAGGCAGGGAAGGGAGGCAGGGAAGGGAGGCAGGGAAGGGAGGCAGGGAAGGGCTGTAGTCTGGAGGAGAAGCCGTCCGTGCAGCCGGTGCTCAGCCCCGAGTGGAGTCCTGCAGAGCGAGGAAGGGGCCGGGGAGAAGTGGCACGAGAGCTCATGTTATTGCACCGTGCTCGGGCAGGAACAAGCTGCAAGCCGTCTCACCAGACCGGGAAAAATGCTTTTTAATGCTTCTGCTTTCGGGACCATAAATTATCATGCAATGGACAACGCAGGGAAAACCAGTGCACTGTCCTAGGATACATTTTCTGGAACAAAATCAGCTGATCTGTTTAGTTTATGTCTAGTGGCCTGAGCTTCAACCCAAGGGCTGATAGAGCCGTATGTGGATTATGCAGCCAGTCTCGGCCACCCCTGTGCTTCGCACAAGTCACCCCAGGATTTTGAGCAGTGGGAATTATTGTGCATGGAGACAATTATTCCCTGCATGCTGCACTCCAACTCATTAGTAGTTGGTTAATGTTTGCAAATTGCTGGATAGTGTTTTTCCTCATTGGCTTTTCCAAGGAGGCTGTGGCTAAAAGGCAGATTCGGTGCCTTTTCCTTTTTCCACACATTTATTTGGTCTGAAACATATGTGGCTCCTTACTGGAACCCCAGCTTGAGACACTGACTTACCATTAACCGGTCTGTGCTCCTGCGGTCACATAGTGGAAATAAAAATCTCTCTCGTCTTGGAAGGGAGACTGCAGGTCTGTCTTGGTCGAAGGAATGGGGATCATAATCTAGTGAGAAATCCTGCAAAATCTCAGTGAGAAATCCTGCCAAAAGAGCAGGGAAGGGCTCCCCAGCCCCGCTTCACAGCTACATTTTCGCATGCATGGACCGGACTGATGGGTCTCCCCCTTGCAGGTGCAAGTGCAACCTCCACGCCAACCTGTGCACGTTCCGGGAGGGCAGCCTGCAGTGCGAGTGCGAGCACAACACCACGGGGCAGGACTGCGGCAAGTGCAAGAAGAGCTTCCGCTCGCGGTCCTGGCGCGCCGGCTCCTACCTGCCTCTGCCCAACGGCTCGCCCAACGCCTGTAAGTAGCTCGCGGGGAGCTCTGGCCCTCTCAAACGGGTCCTCGGAGGGTCAGGGTGTTCAGTTTTGGGGCATCGGGGTGCTTGTTTTTAAGAAGGGCACTGATATTTACCAGTCGGCTGGGGCGCAGGGGCAGGAGATGCTCCCCGGGTGGATGCAAAGGTGGGTTTTGGCTTTTAGCAGCTCATGATGAGTCCAGATGAAGGCAAGAACAGGAAAGACAACCCTACCCTGTCTGCAACCCTACCGCTGTGGGTCAAGGTCTGCAGCGTTGGGTGGCAAGACAGATTAGTGTCCCTGGAAGCAAAGGCACAAAAAGACAAGTCCGGCTGTCTCCCTGCTGTCCTCGAGTCGGGGAACTGGGCAGCATCCAGCACAGCCGGGCCGGTTTCTCCCACCTCACGTTACCCCCGCGGTTGGATGTCACGGAGCCGCAGCAGCCGCTCCATCCTTTCAAGCAGCAGCTTTGAGCCTCACCAAAGCGCACCATCCCCTCCCTCCCAGGTTTCTTTTTGAAAGATTTATGTGCTTTAAGATGATCAAAGGCGGCGCGCGGGCTCCGAAGGCCGTGACGGGAATGTCTGCGCGCGCCAGGGCCCGGAGACGCGCGGGGCCTTCGAACGGCAACGCGCTCGCGAGCTCCCACCCGCCGGGCTTCAAAGGCGCCAGGCGGCACGGCCGGGCACCGCTCGGTGCCGGCCGGCCCTCCTGTCCTCCCTGGCGCTGTCACCTCCAATTGCTGCATCTCGGCCCCGTCTTCTGCTCTCTTGCAGGCGCCGCTGCGGGCTCGGCCTTCGGCAGTAAGTAAAAACACAAGGGGAACGCGGGCGGTTGGCACCAAGGGGCATGATCCTTGGGGGTGTCACTAGGCGGGGTGCGGGGTAAAAACAGTGGCTGTTTTCTGTCCATCATCATCATCCAGGCATTAAGCACCCCTCATCGTGCTTCATTTCTGTCCAAGAGCCTCACGTTTCTTTCCATCAGCTCCAACAACCTCATTTTGCCTCCTCCTCTGGCACGTTTCCCCCCACGAGGTTCATTAGAAAAGCAGAAAAGTAAACAAGGTGCTTCAAAAACGCTGGCACTCCTGGGAATTTCTCTCGGTTTTGCAGGTTTTGCTTGGAGAAGGAGCTGGGTTTCAGTTATTCGGGCGCAGCATCCAGTTTGGGTCACCTTGGGCAGGTGACCCAAAGGGTCAGCAGCATCTATAGCGCGCGTACGTCTGTATAGACGTGTGTACTTATAGGAACGTGTGTCCAGGAAGCGTCAGCAGCGGAGTCGGTAGCGCTCGGTGGGGATTTCTGCTGAAAGATTGATGGTGTGAAGTGACTCCTTATTTAACAAAGCTGGAGGTAGTTGGATATCAAAGAGCCTTGAGCTTTGGGGACGCGGGAGCCTGGGTCTGGGTTTTGCGCCTCAAAATTGCCTCGTAGGAGAAACAAATTGTGGAGCTGAATGAATAATGAATCCCTCGGTTTGCAAGTAAGCAGGAGGAGCTGGAGGAAAAAGTGTAGTTCCAGGTAAATTCAAATGCAATGGAAATACAGAAAGGTACCTGAATGAAGAGCAGGGGATGGCATTTGTGGATAAAGGAAACATTTAGATTTTTTAAGCAATTGAATCTAAATGTTTAAGAAACTTCAAACAAAAACTGAAAGTCTCTCTAAAGTAGTTCCGGAGTAAAAAAAAAATAAGTGTTTTAATAGCCCCAAATCCTCTTTACTTTTCCGATTGAGGACTTACTGTTAAATCAACTTTCTTGCTTCCCTGGGAATCCTCAGTTATGCTCTTGCTTCACTGGAAAACCCTTTCCCACCAAAATTTCCCTCTATCAAGAAGCCTGGAGAGCAGTGGGAATTGTCCGGGTTGTGCTGGAAGCGGAGAGCAGGGATTTGTAGCCGAGGGCAGTTAAGGAGAGATTACGCAGCCTGCACAGGAGACAAGAAGTGACCTAAATTAAGTATTTAAACTAGCTAAGGGCTATTATGAAATTAAGCACCGTAATCAGCCCAGAGCAGTGGGACAAACAAGGACACGGGGGCAGCAGGTGTGTGTTAAGCAGGAATTTGTGCCCCGCATGTTATTTTAGCTACAGCCGCCGCGGCCGCGCTCGCTCCGGGCCGACACATCAAGGGATTTTCTTGATTTGTGACACTAAGTCAGCAATTAAAGTGCCCCCGTTGCCCGCAGGATGCCGGGGTGGAAATGGAGCAATGGAAGTGGGGCAGGTCTCCTCGTGCTGTCTGCACCAGTGCCCTTTTTTTGCCTCTTTTCTGCTTAATTGGCAATCAGGTTAGAGCTGTTAAGTATTTAAGCTAATATCTGTGCTAGCGGAGGAGCTGGCACAGCCGCCCGGGCCCGGCTGACAGTTGGAGCTGCCCAGATCCCATGCGGAGCGCGGGGCTCGGAGCAGGCACCGCTTTCCGGAGCCGGGAGATGCCGGATTCCCATCTCCAGGCTGGAGCGAAGCCCCTCGAGAGGCTCCTCACACCTCTTCTCTTTGCCCGGTAGCGTACGAGCGGCCGCAGCGCGGTCCTGCCACCAAAGTGACCACCACTACGTCACCTACCACCACCACCAGCACCTCCACCACCACCACCACCCGGCCAGGTGGGTGCCTCCCGGCCCAGGCCTCCTGTAGTTGTGCATTTAAGCTGGTGAAAAGACATGGATAAAAATCACCCTGAACGTGGTCGTGTCCCTCAGCGTCAGGGAGGTCCTGCCTTGTTCTGACCTGTTTCACTCCAAGAGCTTTTGGGCACTGGTAGCAGGATGTGGCCAGCCCCAGAGCTGGCTCCTGTTTCCATAAGGATCATCGTGATGAGTCCACCTCAAAGCCAGCAAAGTGCATGACCTTTTCTTTCAAAAAAAAGCAACAACAAGAGAGGTTTTCAGATCTCTTCTAGGGTCTTCTAGGGCCACCCAGCAACGTGGTCCTGCCAGAGCTGCTCTCCTACAGCAGGAACAGGGGAGGAAAGCAATGACTTCAGCTGATAAGAATCAAACCTCACGCCCAACCTTGCTGGGCTGCCAGGAGAAGCCCCCAACTTTCTCCTGGGCCATCAGAGCGATCACATCTGCTGCTGCTCCCCAGTCTGTGGGCACTCACAGCCTCCAGTGCAGGGACTGGTGCTGCACAAAAGCCTAAAACACCCTTCCCTCATCCCTAAAATCACTCCGAGGGGGAAAACTTGGGTCATTTTTCCCGGGGTTCCTCCACTGTGAGCAAGGAAATATCCTCGCTTTTCTTTGGGAAATGAGTGGATAACAACTTAGCAGCAGGACATTCTCTTTAAGCTTCTCCCGGGGGAATTAGCCAGGCGCTCTCGGCGGTGCTGTGCTTTCGGGGCCTGATATTTCCCAGGAGGACGGTTTACACCCACGGTGTGTTAGTACCAGTCTGTCTGGGGGAGCTGCCAGGAGCCAGTCAAAGGGATGAGGCAAGTTGATTGCTTGTTTATGCAAATAGAGCCATAGTCGCGGCAGCGCCCGGCTGCAGCCGCTCCTCGCGGAGCCGGGGGGCGAATCTGCAATTCCGAGGAGTCAGAGTGACTCTGGGCAATGTCCTTCTCTGCTCGGAAGCGCCCCTTATCCAGGAGCAAGTTGCACCTGTGCAGGACAAGGGTCTTTTGCCACCCTCACCAAGTGCTTCAAACCCCAGCGGTGACAGCAGGGCCCCTCTACACAATGCACTTGGGGACATCACTTGATTTTTATCCATGCTCACCCGTAGCAGCAGCAGCTCCGGTCTGTATTTCGGTGTCTCCCGCGTGCGTGGCTTGCAGTGCTCTGTCCTGTGTCCGTCGGGCATTGCGGGGCTGGCAGGAAGGTGCCCACACACCGCTGGTGCTGGGGCCACCCCGGCCACCAAAGTGTCACCAGGGACCTGGGAACCTCACTCGCCTCGGGGTTCGTTACCATCGGGACCTGCTCCTAGGCAGAACGGGCTCCTGTAAAACATTCATTAACTGGTGACAAAAGAAAAGATCTTGCCAAAGACAGACATCCAGTCGTCACCTCTCTTTCCTATTAATTAAAACTTCCTAGCTTTAAAGCCAATGGGGCCACAAGGATATTTAAAAAACCACCCTGCTAAGGCCCTGCTGCATCCCTGCTTCACCCTCTGACCCGAGTTCTCTATTTCACCTTCTAAATTTCTGCTTCCCACTTTAAGCGCCCACCTCCAAACCAGCCGCCGAGCTCGCTGCCGTGGCGCCCGCGCGGGACACCCAGCAAAACGCAGGTATTTAAGGGCAGATGGATGCGCTGCTCCCTCCTCCGTGGTGCTGGGAACCACAGGGCTACCCCCGGGGCCCGAATCCAGCTCTACTTGCCTTTCCCTTCTGCACTTCTGTTATTTCCAAGCCTTCCCCCAGGCTTGTCAAAATCTTTCTTCCCGATTGTGACATTTTCCCCACGCCTAAAATAAGCCTAAAA
This sequence comes from Rhynchotus rufescens, assembly GCA_032273925.1. Lineage (NCBI taxonomy): Eukaryota > Metazoa > Chordata > Aves > Tinamiformes > Tinamidae > Rhynchotus > Rhynchotus rufescens. The sequence goes on along the minus strand of JAVCKT010035502.1, from coordinate 23,395 downwards.
AGCAGCTTTATCTCTGCTTCCATTTCCCCCTGTGTGGTTGGTAACCCAGCAGCTTCAGTCCAGTTCTGGTGGGAAACCACAAGCCAAAATGACTTTTTCCAGGTCCCTCTTCATGGCCATTTCCAAGCATCTTTTGCCCCAGCATTTTTTTTCCCAAAATTGGGGCTTCTCAATGCCCTGTATTCTCCATCCCCAGAAACCCACCAAGACGGAGGGTTTTCATCAGCCCAGAGCAAAGCCCCGTTGCTAGAAGCTGCCCAGCTCTCTGTATTCAATAGGTCTGGGGGCGAGACATGTCTCCCATGCCCAAAATGGGAAGCTGTCCATTAATGTCATCGAGATCCGAGAGAAAGATTCTGGGATAATGAGCATTAATAATTTCCCTGGCTCTGTGAATGCGATTGAGTGGAGGTGTATGTGAATGACTAAAAAGCAAAATGCCTTCAGGGCTGTTTTTTATTGTGACTCTAATTAAACCCTTGCCAATTTGCACAGGGCTTTTTTCATATTCTCTTTAACACGGTATTAATATCAATTGGCTTCCACTTTCCAGCTGAAAAGGACAATGTCTATCACCTTCTCTTAGAGCTTGTCATTAAAAAAATATATCATTTTTTTTTCTTCTTTTTTATTCTGCATTGTTTATTATCCCCTTGCTGAGGCTGGGAAATCACATTTCTCTCCTTCTTGGGTTTGTCCTTTGAAACTTGGCAAGGAGTGAGGGATTTTTTTTTTTTTTCCCTCCTCCTCCTTATGTTACCCAACTGGAGCTTGAAATTAATAATATGGCTTTTAAATTTTTATCCCTCGATTTGTTTTCTAGCAAACCTGAAGATTGTTAGCAATACTGAGGAAATGGGAAGGGGGTATGGAGCCAGCAGGGGGTGA
>JAVCKT010035502.1:0-21502 GCA_032273925.1 Rhynchotus rufescens | reverse complement strand
GTGAGGGCGTCCAGGGGGGAAAAATAGATTTATATTTACATAAATATATAAATATATATATATATATATAATAACAGGCAATTTAATCTAAAGCCAAATCTCTTGCCATTTTAATTTCTCATCGGTGGCTTGCAAATTCTTTAGCTGCCATTCCTGAGGGAACAGCATGGCCTGAAGGAGGGTCTAGGACTCGGCATTAGATTTTAGGAATTTCATCCAAAAATACTCTTTTCCCCCCGCCGCCCCTTCCGGTCAGTTATTCAAAATAACTGCCCCAAAGCAGAGAGGGGCCAGTCAGCCCCGGACAGCCCTGCGCGGAATGGAAAGGCCTCGCTCTCGGAGGGGCTGAGAACGGGCAGCTCAGCGCAGGAGCGGGTGGCTCGCGGCAGCCCCGGGCGCGATGCCGGCGCATCCCGTAACGCGGCTCTTTCCTCCCCGCCCGCTGCAAGACGCGCCCGGCCTCTCGGCCGCTGCTCCGCTGCAGGTGGGATCCGGCCCGGTGCCGGTGCCGGCCCGGGCTGCCGCCGAAGGTAGGAAGCGCTCGGCACCGGCTCCGTGCTCGGCACCTGCGAACAAAGCCGCGGCTCTGCCCGTGTCCCGCGCGCCGGGGGCGGCCCCGGGGGCTGCATCCAGCCTCGGGCTCCTGGTGTAATCACGGGAAAGGAGGAGGATGAGCAGAGGCGGGAGGGATGGCTCCGAGCTTGCTGGGGGCGAGCGGGGCGGATCACGGGAATCGCGGCGCCTCCCGGGGCCGGACGCTCTTTGCAAAGCCGAGGGGCTCTGGACATGGAGAGTCTGGTGCCGCTCGTAGCATAGACGCCCGCTTGGATGCTCCTGGCTTTGCAGATCCCGCGTTTGCTGCCCACAGGGAACAAAGCCTCGAGAGGGGCCGCACTGGCTCCCGAAGCCCAAGTTTTCCACTCCACTGGGCTCCTGCTGGTAGCTCCCGTAGCTCCCTCCATAGATATTAGCATCCCTCTCCGTGCCAACTGTGGCCATGCCTAAAGCTAGGTCCAAGGCACGAGCCGGTGCTTGCAAATCTTCGACGGGGCAGCTCCCGTTCCCTGGAGACTCAGTCTCTGATTCCTGCTTCCACGTGTCGTGAATCACGTTAGATCCAGCTCTCCTGACCCAGCCTAGATGCCCGCCTAATGCTTCCTGTGCCCCGTTGCCACCTGCTTAAACCAGCAAGAGCTGCATTAAAGCTGATGTTCTCTCTAACTGACACCACCTCAAGCTGCTGAGCGCCCAGCCAGCAGCGCCGCGCTCGGACCCAGGCCGAAGCCCCCGGAGCCCCCAGAGAGCATCCGAGGTAAGGACGCAGCTTGGAGCCTGTAGCCGTGCGAGCGGGGACAGAGCGGGACGGGCTGGTGTCCCCCGACCAGCCTCGACCTTCCTGAATCGCTCTGCAACAGAGAGCACCCGCCCCAGCCCCCTTGAGCTCTTGCCTAGGATGCGCAGGAAAGTTTCCGCCCTGTCCTGCCCATGATACCCCGAGCTTTCCAAGGGTGTCCAAGGGGACACCCTGAGCTTTCCAAGGGGAGAGCCGAAAAGTGATACCAGCGCCTTTTGCTTTCCAAGGGGAGGGCCGGAATACGATGCTCCCAGGGAAGCCCTGTCGGGATGAGCAAGGAGCACTGCACCGTGCCAGCCTGAAGGGCAGGATTAACGGTGCTAATCCCCGGTTCCTAATGCTGCCCAGGGTGTCCGTGCTGCAACCTCAGGCTCTGCCGCACACCAGTGGGACGGGGAGACAACCACAGGCTGCTCATAGCCAGGAGCACCCATGGGTGTTGCTGCCCAATGTGGTTTGACACTCAGATTCCCTGCCCTGGGGTTTGGAGCATGCAAAACCCACCCAGTGCTGCAATCTGCCAGCGCTCGCTGGCATCCACAGCCTGCAGCGCAGGCGCCCGCCGCATCCCTGCTCCCTCGGGTGCTGCTGCTCTCCGGGGCACCTGTCCCGGCCGCCGGCTCATCCCGGCGCTCAGCGGCGCTCCGTGTCTCGCGCAGCGGCACCGAGGAGCAAAGCCGGGCGCACAGCACACTCTGCAGGCAGGAGGCCCGGCAGGAAGGCAGGTAGGTGCCCGCGCCGCCGCGCCAGCCGGCCCGCGCGCCCTGCGGCTTCTTCTGTGCTAGTGACCGCCTCAAGCAGACACTGCAGCGGGTAGATGCTTCTCTAAGCTCCTTAGACGTGTAGATGCTCCCTTTGACCAAGCTGGTTCATTGTGCGTAGAGGCAGGCGTGCGAGTAGCTGCTCGGCCCCATTGCGCGGCTGTGCGGGCGTCGAGGACGGGCGAGGAAGAGGAGGCCGAGGCGCGGGAGCCCCTCGGGCTCGCGGCGCTGCCCCAGCACAGAGCGCACGTGGAGGACCAGCCCCTCTCTGGTTTCTCTTAAGCGTCCTCCAAGATCTCAAAACTCGTCCGGCTCAAAGCTGACTCTGGCCGCGGGGCACCCATTGAGACGTATGAAGGTAAGAGGAGGCGCTCGGCGCCGGCGGCTCCAGGTCTCCTGGTCCTCCCTGGTGTGACGCGATCCTGCTGGTGCAGGTGGAGGACGAGGTGGAGGGTTGTTGAGCTGCGGGCAGGAGGCAGCGCCTTGTGTGCACTAGTGCTGGTGATCTGCAGTGGCCAGGGCACTGGGCCCATGTCCTTCGGCTGGGGTCAGGCCACGAGTAAACACTTCATGGAGGGTCGGGGTTACCACCGACCCCTGGTCCCTCCTCAGGCAGCAACGAACCGTGGGGAAACCTCTGCCCTGCTCCACCGTGCCTGCTCATCTTTTCATTGTCACAAACCTCCTGCTCCAAAACTCCATGCACGAGCGCCTGCACTGCTGCCTGCCATCCCCCTGCCATCGCTTCGTGTTTCACAGCACAGCCCCGGTTCAGATCCTCCCTCCTCAAGCACGAGGAGGCTCAGAGATGGCTGGGCTCCCCTCTGTGTTGGGATGCGAGAAGGGACACAGGTGGGACAGGTCTACGGGGACCTACCTGAGCATGCGGCAGCTTCAGCTCCAGCTCAGCCTTGCTGTGGTCCTTCCAGTTGCCAGCAAGCACTGCTGTCCCCCACTGGCCCCAGCTCCAAGCCCAAGCCCTGGGAACACCATGAGAGCACCACATCCACCCCAACTCCTGATACTGGGCTGGCTTCTCATCACCTCTTGGGCTCTTTCATCAGCACTTAACTCCACTCTGCTGGTTGCTGCCCTCAGCTGGGCTCTCCTTAAAGCAACCCTGTTCCTCACCCCCCAAGCGACCCACGGCCTCAAGCCCCTGCCCCAGCGCAGCCCCCCAGCTCCCTCCTCTTCCTCGTCCCCGCAGACTGCGAGTGCTACGGCCACTCCAACCGCTGCAGCTACATCGACTTCCTGAACGTGGTGACGTGCGTGAGCTGCAAGCACAACACGCGGGGCCAGCACTGCCAGCACTGCCGCCTGGGCTTCTACCGCAACAGCTCGGCCGAGCTGGACGACGAGAACGTCTGCATAGGTGAGGGCTGGGCGCTCGTGCGGGTCCTCCCTTGAGGGACGCGTGGCCATGCGGCCAAACAGCCCCTTTCAAAGTGAAGTAAGAAGATACTGCTCTGCTGGGAGCAGCGTGGTGCCCTCCAGGGCTCTCCTGCAGCCCGGGCAGTGCTGGGGGTGTCTCTGGTGTCCCTGGTGCAATGTCTAGCGGGTGGCGGGTCTCCCGGCCAGGGCTCGTCAGAGGGGACTAAGGGCCTGGTCTCTGGGCAGAGTGTAACTGCAACCAGATCGGCTCCGTGCACGACCGCTGCAACGAGACCGGCTACTGTGAATGCAGGGAAGGCGCCACGGGGCCCAAGTGCGACGACTGTCTGCCCAACTACTACTGGAGACAGGGCTGCTTCCGTGAGTACCCCGGGCTGGGGGGCGTCCTCCCTGGGGGACGGAGCCGCCTTGGGGACGATCCTACCTCAGGGATCCTTGGGTCCTACCTCAGGGATGGACCGACCTTGGGTCCTGCTTTGTCAGGGAGAGAAAACAAGGGGTGAGATGGGTCCAAATACGAGGGGGATCCTCACCACCTCCAGCTCAGCTGCCCCATGTCCTTCAGGGTCCACCATGAGAACAACCCTAAGCCTCCTCACAAAGTCCTCACCAATGCTCCAGCACTTGACAGACGCCCAAGCCTCGCAGTTTCCCCTCTCCCGTCTCCTCCCCCAGCCTCGGCGGCTGCGTGACGCGGTGCGGGGCCTAACGCGGCGTCCTCCCCTCCCGCCCGCAGCCAACGTGTGCGACGACGAGCTCCTGCTCTGCCAGAACGGCGGCACCTGCTACCAGAACCAGCGGTGCCTCTGCGCCGCGGGCTTCAAGGGCGTCCTGTGCCAGCAGGCGCGCTGCGAGGCGGAGCGCGACGAGTGCGACACCGCGCCCGGCGCCCGCGGCGCCCTCGCCTCCCTCCCGCTGGCCGCCCTGGCCCTGCAGCTGCCCGCCTGGCTGCGGCCCTGAGGCCTCCGCCAGAGGCAGCCATGGGCCCGGAGGACGTTGAGGGATCCCGGCTCAGCCGGGAGCTCTCCCGCCACCTCCGCGTCCTTCCTTCCCGCTGGGACTCGTGCGACGCCGCGAGGCCTGTGGGGCTGGCGCCATCGCCACCCTCCCTGCTCCGCACGGGGCCACAGGGACCCTGGTGAAACAGCGCCGCCAGCCAAGGGATGGGTTTTTTATTTATTTATTTTGATATAGGCCCTTCTTTTATTTTTCCGCCCCTCCTTTCTTAGCGTCCCGTTTTGTAAGAGCCTCTCCAAGCTCCAGCGCCGCGGAGCAGGCAGGGGAAGGGGAGGAAGAGGAGAGGGGACCCGCTGGTCCCTCCTTGTCCCCCGCCGCACCGCTGGCCCCACGCCGACCATTGCCTACGGCTCCAGTTGCTGCGTTGGTTCTCTTGTGTTTTCATCGCCGGGTTTTTCTTTTCTTGCACTTACGGAGAGCACGGGGCGCGTTGGGCACACGGGACGCGAGGAGCGCAGTGTCTCATCCCCACGTCTCCGGTGAGCGTACGGTTCAGATACTTCTTTTGGGTAGAGACTTATTTTTATTTGGACTAAATGTTATAAAAGAGCCACCACTTAAAAGGGACGTTTTGCCATGGGCGTTTGATGATGGTGTATCCTCCTCCAGTAAAGCAACTATTAATTGCTGCTTGATCACCACGTTTTCCTTTTTGTGTGCACAGTTAATTACAGGTAAAGACTTATTTTTTGATTCATAACGTCCTCCTGTGTTTTCTGAGTCACTGCCAAGGTGCACTGCATGGGGAGGGAGAGGGAAGGAGGGCGAGAGCTTGTTTCATCACTGAGAAGCGTTAATTATTTCTCCTAATTACTTTGCTGAACCTAGGTTAGGCCGCTAAATGTAGACAATTAACAAAGCCGGGATTAGATATTAAGCATTGATCTTGTCTCCAAAAGCCATTTCCGAAGGAGTCGGCAGGAGAAGGCTGGAGAGTCCCGGACTGCTTCTCTAGAGGGACCTCAGCTGTCCAGACTCATGGCACCCATGAGTGTCCTGCAAAAGTTGTTGATTTTGAGTATTTTTAGTTAGCTGCAGCCTAGGACTGCAGTGGAGAACAGGTAGGGACCAGATCAACTCACCTAAAGCTCGTAAACCTGCTAGAAGCAGGGCAAAGAAGGCACAAGAAGGCAGAGACAAGTCCTATAACTCAAAAATCAGGAGACTGGGACTCTTCCATCCACTCAAGAGCTTTGATGGTGCTCCAGGCAGGAGCTGAGGTGGGGACAGGGTAAGAGGAGATGAGACAGCTCCACCACCCTCCAGATCAACACCTGCAGTGAACCAGCACTTTGTGAAAAGGGAAGAAAAATGGAATAAAAAGCATGGGGCAGACACGTCAAACTGTCACTGAGAAATTGGGTACATTTCTGCGTGGAACAAGCAGGACTGCTACGTTTAACCTAAGGGAGGAAGGGCACAGGGCTTCCCCAGGAAAGAAAGGAGGATTGAGGTGACCCTGCTGAGATTTGAGCAGCGAGGCAGTGGTTGGCGCCTTCCTCTCTTTCTTTAGTGCAGTCTGTTATTACTGACACTTTTTCTTTGTACTTTCTTAGCTAGATCTACCTAAAACCCTCATAGGTTAATATGTGTTTAAGTAATAGCAGAGAGGAGTCTGTAACAAGATCAAGATCTCTTAATGGCACTTCTGGAAGGTGAACCACACGTTCCCCTTTCCCAGCACTGGTGTTTTTCCCCTGGAAAATTAGATTAAGCAACATAAAATTTACTACTTCATAAAGCTGCATCTCAGCCAAGTGCCCTGGCCAGCAGCTTCCCTGCAAGCATGTGTCTTCATTGCACTGCCAGGGATGTTTCACCTAAACTAGACCTTTTGTGGGATTTTTTTTCCTTCCTCTTTTGCTTGTTTTGGTCATTGCCTGGGTTATGTTTTGGGTTTTATTTTATTTTTAAAGAAACAGACCTGCCTTCAACATTCCTCCGACCATCCCTTACTCCAGCAATGTTCATCCTCGTTAACTGAAGGGTACTTCTCTTTCCAAGAAAACCACCCTGGTGCATCAGCACTTACCAGGTTCCTCCTTTGGTCTTCAAGGGCTAGGAAAGCAGCTCATGTGCAGGACGCTTCTTAAAGAGCCTCATATGGACTGGAGTAGCAAGAGAATCGACATCACTGGTATTATAATAACTTGTCCTGCCAATTCATGCCTATGAGAATTCATCCCCAGCTAAAAGAACCCAGAAAAGAGAAGCTGAGCAGCTCTCTCAGAGGGCTGAGGAGAGTTGCACCCCAAAGGTCCCATCGTCACTGGGACTGCCTGCAGCACAGAAGTTTCACTGTAGGGCGGAATATGGGAAGCAAAAGCCCAAGCACCCCGGGAGCCCCTAGCTCTGCTCTCTCCGGGGCAGCAGCAGGACGGGAATGCACCATCTCCACCCCTACCCCTTTCCACGGTAGTTTGGGAGTTAAAAGAAGGGAGACTGATGTCATTTCTTAGCAGAGAAGGGAGTTTTGCTTCATACAACATAGATATCTGAGGAATTAGACAGTCACAGCAGTGGAGCCGGCCGGGCTATAAAAGAAGGTTTTTCCACATTTTCACAGTACCAAATGTAACCTGCACTCAAACCACCTTCATTTTCCTCGCTATTTGCCTGAGCGTTGGTGCAAAATTAGTCAAGACCTTAGCAAACAGCTACACACGGCTGGGAGGTCTCAGCAATATTCAGTGTACGAGACTGCTCGCTTACATTTATTTATGCTGAAGAATAAGGCATTGGGCTCCCTTCCAAGCATTTTAAAAAGACAAGAAAGGAGACCTTATATATGAGTTGGGAACAGACCCATTGTGGCAATAGCTTGTATTATATTGTTAACATTATAAATTCCATTTACAATACAGCAGTCATTTCATCCATCATTTATTCATGCAGACAAGGGAGGATGTCTTGCATTTTTAGGAGCACGGTTCTGCTTACCCTTGGTATTGCTACCGTCAATAGGCTCTGAATGAACAAGGCTCCTTCGGGTGGCGGCCGCTCTCATCTCTCCTCCTGTACATCCAAAAGGACCTGCAGCATCTCAGCACATTTGGATAACTGCAAAAAAGTCCCAACTGGGAAATCATTGTTAATTTTTAGACTTCACCAAGGCCCAAGAACATTGGTCATCTTTAATTATTGTGTCCTGCCCCTACGTCATCTTTCTTGCTCTAGAAACACGCACAGGGAAACACAGATTAAAAAGATCTTATAGGCAAATAACTGTTTGGATATCATCAGAGTTCAGGTATCATCATATGGTTCTGGTTTATTCTCAGCTGCCCAGTTTGGAGTGATGACATGGAAATCAAATGGGGTGCAGCTTAAAGGAGAAAGGAATGAGCAGGCTGATGCTTCACCTCCACCAGAAAGCTACTCCCTATTCTCCGTACAAGCAGAGGGTTTAAATAGGGAGGCAGGGGAAACCTTGACCCAAAAAGACTCCAGCTCTTAGAAGAAATTTCCAACAAGTGACTATGGCACCACACTGGGAACTGGTTTTGCAGTAGGAATGAAGCTGCCAAGCTTGGAGAATCATTTAAAGAAGAGTCAGCAAAAAGACTTATTGCAAAGTCTTTTTGGCACAAAGTCCAATTAAACTGTTTCACATTGCTTTATCATTTTTTCTGACTTCCCCAATTTAGTAAAAAAAGGAATAATTGAACAACCTGCACTGCTTCTGAGACAAGAAAACATGAGAATACATATAGCAAATTTACATGCATAACTTACAAACATGACTGTCCATCAGGCCTGAGGATGGTATTGCACAAACACAAAATGGAATTGAGAAGAAACTAGCAAAATTGCACTTTGTATTGGAGATTTCATTTCAACCAATGAGAAATTTGCTTTGGAGTCGAGCTGATCAAAATATAAAGAGGAGAAAAGTTAAATTAAAACTACAAACCTACTCTGACTTACATGTGAAGAGAGAGAAGTGTTTCAAGCGCAAATAACCCAAAGATTTTTTTATTCAAAAATACAACATTAACAGTACAGACTGATATGGTAGGAATAAGCTACTGCTGAAAGACTGACAACTTAAGACAGATAAATCTAGTATTAAACCAGAGGGGAGAGGAAGGAAAAGATAAATAAAAATAAATAAATAAAGCTCGAGCCACTTGACCATTCCTTATAAATGATGTTTTATGGAAAAAGTACATCAATTATAAAATTACATATGCTATGTTTTCTGCACATAATACAAGCGAAATGGATGTTAAAACAAAATTCCTTCCAGCATGTGGTTAGCAGAGTTCTCAGGAAATGTATGTTCTCAAACACAAATTAAGCAGGAAAAAAAAAAAAATACAAGGGATGTTTATGAAAAAATGTTTCCCTGACAAAGTCCTATTTAATGGCCAGAAAAGCGCGTTTCTTCATTCCTAGTGTTGCTGCCTTCACTTTATTCCCATAAACACAGACTCCACGGCCTCTCCCATAGCTATAGGGTCTTGCAGCAGGTTGCAGAATAGCAGCCTTTTTAACGTGCTAAGTGGGAGCAGCAGGCAAGTTGACAGGGCAGTGATGAGGAGAGCCAAGAGGTTTCCGTGAAGACAGGGTTTTTAAGGATTCCTACTAACAGGAAGGCAGATAACACGGAGGGCAAGGATTCCGTGAGCCGGGAGCGACAGCAGTGTCCAATGCATGACAACGAAATTAATTCCAACCACCTTCCTTCTCACTCCAGGTACGTAACATAAGGACCCGTGACAACCGTTTCAGAGGTGCGTATCCTGCAGACACGAGCGGGTCAGGGGTTATGGAAGCAATTAAGATTGCACCATAATGAAGAAACTACAGTTTGGGGCCCAAGGTGTCCTTCTTGAGCACTGCGCCACGTCCCGATTTCATTTCAAGGGCATCTCGAAGGTCAGAGTTTTCCCTTATTCTCTTAAATTCTCCATCCCATCGCACTGTGAGCAGGACAGGCACACACAGGGACTAAAGAGCCTCGCAACACATCTACTGCTCAGTTGTTGTTCAGTAAAAAACATCTCTTCAGTGCTTGGATACCTTAAACTTCTAAGTTATCCTGGAAATACGTTACTTCTTGTGTGGCAAGCCATCCGTATTTCCCTGAAGTGCATCACAGATTTGTTAGCTGGTGCAAAGAACAAAAATACCACTAACCATCACACTGAACGTGCCAGGCCTGGAACGCAGCTAAAGCCAGTGGTTAAAGTCTGCCCAGGAGCTTGGCAGCTCATTCTGCAGCTACACAACCAAGACACCCTCATACAGTGGTTAAGCATAAGCTATTCAGTAGGTCAGCATGCCAGAACCTGCTCCTCAGTTATGTGACAGGTCTTGATTTGCAGGTGTAAAATTAATTTTAAACTTTGCAGCCTCCATTCACACAAGACTGATGGCTTCTTTCTATTCCTTACAGCATTTGGCCACAGCACAAAGGGTTAAGAACACCACAACCATCCCTTCCCGCATCAGTTACAAGGGATGGCAAAATACTGCCTGGGTTGTAACAGGTTGTATTTTAACAGAGATGCAGGGAAATAGCAGTGTGGCCTGCAGGCAACACACCCAACCTGCATTAATGCAGAGAGGTGCTGAATTCTCAAGCAGGAGGTTGCTCGACTGTCTCCACACGAAACACTGCGCATGGGAAACGCTGCTGGTCGCTTGCTAGAGATGGATGGGCTGTACTCCGGGAGGTAAAAACAGTGCTACACCGTGACCCAAAGGCACTTGCTCTGCACTAGAAATAATCCCACTCTGATTATGGAAGCGTTATGGTGAGATGTTATGGCTTTCCGCATTATGGCTTGCTTAAAACCAGTCACAAGAGATGCTCTCGCTGCCCCTTTACTGGTTATATAACAGAGAACTAACAGCTCGGTTCTTTTCAACTCCATAGATCTCCAAGAGCTCTATACAAAGAAGTTCAAGTGTCATTATCATTAACTAGGTCTTTTGACTGAGATCCCACTCCTCACACGGACTCTTTGGGCCCAAACAGATCTCACAGGCTTTAACCCGCAGCTCGCGCCACCACTGTGGCCAAAGGGCTCCAGGCGACCAAGCAGCAGCAAGAACAAAACTCAAGGCACATGTGTATAAACATAAGCTCTTTTGTTCCTATAAAAACAGGCAATAAAATGTACAAAGTAAGTAGAAATTTCTCCGTTCAAGCTACGTTCCTCTGTCCTCAGTCTTCCCTGAAGAAGCAGAACTTGAGGAAGAATTGCTACCACCATCTTTTCAAAATTTGTTGTTTGCTATCAAATAAATTAGAGTTACTAGGGCAAAGGGAAAAAAGTCTGGCTCTGGATTTGGGGTTTTTTTTCTTTCTTTCTTTTTTTTCTTAGGTTCTTCATAAAAAAAATTACATCACTATGAAATTAGCATTTGCACAAGGAAACAAGCAGCTATGTACCTGCCAAATCAAATCTTAAAATAATCTTGTACTGTACAAATATACATCATTAAACATTTACAATCTCAACTTCCTAGGTGACAAAATTCACTGCCCTTCCGAGCAATGCAGCTAACTCAACTTTTCTGTTCAAAAGCTCAAAGTTATCAACCCTCAGCTATAAAGTCTCTTTGCCATTAGTGACAGGATGGAAAAAAAGATCAATCTACTGATTGTAGAAGTATCAAAATCAGGGAGTTCCAGGTGTATGAATGATCTTAAAATGAAGTCCTTGCTAGACAGAAATCTGGGGATGGATTTTGAGTAATGGGCCAATACTAATGACATTCCAGTCAGTGAAAGGTCTTTCTTCGCTTGGCACTGATCAAGTCTTTCCTATCTGGTGATTCCTCTGATGCTTTCCTGGTTGCAAAATTATAGTCTTTGCTGCACTTACTGCTACTACTTTGACTTTCACTATGGGCTTTGGAATCATTTTTGGATGAAGTGGCTCTCCAGTCGCTCCCCCGCTGAGCTGCAAGAGAGGATGACGTACAAGGGAGGCTGAATTTCCCTGTTGTTTGTTGGGGCCTCTTGGAGGTTTCTGTCTTGGGAAGCTGAGCCCTGGAAGCGGCGGATGCTTCTGGGCTCTGTTGCTGTTGAGCTGCTGTTGCTGCCAGATTGCCCTGAGCTGACTGCTTGCTGTCTTTCGAGACCTGCTCCTTGCCTTTCGTCTCTGCTCTGCTGACCAGCCTGGGGTCCCGGGGTCTCTCTCGATCAGCAGCCTGTGCTGGAGCCTCTGCTGGGGTGGAAACTGAGGCTTTTCTGGAGTCCACAGCCTGAGGCCCCTGGGGCTGCTGCGGCCCTCGGCCTCCCTGCGATGCTGCAGGGCTGGCAGCAGCACAGAGTGCCCGCGGGTGGCTGCTCTCCTTGGGGTTTGGGAGCTCGTCCCTCCTGCCGCCAAGAGGATGAGCTGGCACTGGAGGAGCTTTCTCGGGCCCTGCTCTTGTTGGAGGCCGCCCAGGGGGTTTTGGGACTGGTGGCTTGAGCTTCAGAATCTTAGCAGCATCCTTCTTGTAGCTCTTCTCCAAAGTCTTGATAATGGCACCTCTTTTCTCAGCATCCTGAATCAACTTGTTCCAGTCTTCATTTTCCTTTGAAAAGGGAAAAAAAAAAAGACAACCTCAATCATGCAAATGAGAAGAGCGAGCAGAAGGAAATCAACACATACACACGGAGGGGCTGCAGGATGCACATCCTCCTTCACTGAAGGTACCTGACCAAACTGCCATGGCAATCATTGTTACGATCCTTCTAGAATGAAAGATTCTAAGTTTCACCTGAAAGCAAAACAGCAGTAGGCATGTGGCTGCTTTATACTTCTCAGCCATCAGCAATTTACTACTTAAAACTGTAACTCGTCTGCTTTTGTATTTATGAAGGCTGAAAGGCAACCGAATTCGGAGAACAAGAGCTACAGGAATATTGTTTCCATGCCCTCTAGTGGTGTAATCACCAAATAACCCCCACTCACTGACAAAATAACTAAATTACAATCAGGTACCTAAACACTGTCTACTCTAGAGCACTATCTTTGCACTACCACTACCTTTGGTGTTCCTTTATAGCCCCCCAAATATGTAATTCTGCTCCAGAGACACCTGCCTCACAGTACAACTACCCTGAGAAACCATGTAACTACAGAGTAATGTCAGACACAATCTGAAAATCAGAAGACAGTGGGATTTCTTTTCCCCCCACTCCCTCCTCCAAATCAATCATTTTACTTGCACAAGTATCCTGTGACATTGCAGTAACTGCAACTGGAGAAAGAAGAATGATCAAGCAGCAAAACATCTTTGCCACCATCTCAACTTACCTGTAGAAAGAATTTTTGCACTCCCCACACTAGTTTAAAAGAGCTGTGATATAACTGAATAGCTAAAAGCACTGAGGGAGCCATTTTACCTTTCCTTCTTGGAAGCAAGGAATACAGCCTTTAAGCTGTAAGAATCACAGCCAAGCCCTTGTTCTGAGTAACACACTTAAAAAGCTCCTTTTTCACGTACCAGAATAGTCTGAGGATGGTTTTTACTTGCTTGACCTAAAAAGGGTGGACACACCAGGATCATTAGATGTAACACTGCACTTACCATGAGTGTTTCTAGTCTTCCAAGAATGAAGAGGCTGAACCTGGCCCGGGTAATTGTAACATTCAGGCGCTGAAGACTTGCCAGAAACCTAAATGACAAGACAAAACCAAGTTCCTAAACTGGTTCCTCTGAGACTTAAACATGTAAGAGAAGGAGGTAACAGTCAGTTTATTAATGAAATGAAGATAACACAAGTAGTTAAAAAGAAGGTAGTTCATTATCCACTCCCAGAGCCCTCTAAAGCAGCCCTCCCTTTCCTAAAGGGCTTTGGGTGAAGCGTTTTCCTTTCAGTACTTTGATTCCTTGCAGGGAACTGCACAGCTTTCACACAAAGAGGGGAAATATCAGTGGCAAAACCCCTCTTAATGATGATCCCTGTTTCCCTAACTGTTCCTCAAAGCCTTGCTCCTATCAAGCTTTTAGACTTCTTTTTGGCTTGAACTGAAACAGATTAATATTTCAAATGATTAATGGGAAAACTTCCTACTGCGATACTAAATGCTGGACTTGAATATTTTACTCATTGCAAAGGTGACCTGCAGTAGAAGAACACAGCATTTCTGCTTTGTCATGTTTCAAGTTCTGAAAAGCATATTCCTTGCAAAAGGAAGTTTCCTATTACAAGTATCAGACATCTGGACTGTTTCTGCAAACCAAAACCAAGCACAATGTATTAAAACCTAAATAAGAAATGCTTAATGTACTGCTTAAAGTTTGATTTCCATTAATACTTATTTAACAGATCTTTAAAAAAAAAAAAAAAAAAAAAAAAAACCCTCTGGAAAAACAGCTCTGTGAAACTAGTACCCACCATATGTTCTCTAATGAAAGTGCTCCCAAAAAGCAGCGCTTACTGCATTCTAGTGAAGTTTGCAAGACAAAAGTCAAACCTCCCTGCACTTTAGCTTGAATAGGTCCAACAACTAGGCTTCCTACTGTGCCCATGGTACTGAAACCTGCTTTTCAATCTCACCACATCTGTAGTGATGACTACAAAATCCCACAACTATCTCAGGCAATTTGGGCAATGCAGGAAAAAAAAAAAAAAAGGTGGAGAGAAAAGAAGCCAAGCAGGGGAGTAGACCCAATGGCACAGAAGTTATAATTTTTACTGAAAAAGACTAAAGACAACTAAACTGAAGGAATACAAGATGCATTTTCTCAGGACAGTGAAAAAATCCTTCAAGTATCACTTCTTGGATGTTTTTTCTTCTCCCTTTTCAAGCTTAATGCTGGACTAGAAGTCCTGGACACTGAAATACTTTGCTCAGCTCTGAGAGCAGGGGTAATGGTGATGCAGAATTTCTCATCTTGCCAATGAAGCCTGACCTTGAAACACACACCCAAGCCATCAGCATGTGCAACTTAAAAGGTATCGCATTGCCAAAGCTTTATTGTATAAGTTTCAGCACAGCAAGTTGTAAAATTTTCTTCCAAAAGAACAAGTAGAGGCTAAATCACACGCCAGCCAAAAAGTCAGGCAGGTTATAGCTGCCTTCAGCTTCCAAACACAATCAGCTAGATTAAAAATTCCCCCACAGCATCCTTGGTTTTTACTGCAGGATTTCAATGCACAGAACAGCCCTTTCCCTTCCCAAAGTAGCACAGATCCATACAACTAATAGCCCTTTATCTAGCAATTAAAAAAAAACACTAATCAAAGAAATATCAGTTGCAAAATGTCGTGGGTGGTAACAAAGAATTCTGCCTGTGAACAGCCTCCTCAGACTCACTGAAAAGACCACGAACTACAAGGCTCCTTTCCAATGTAATTTTTAATTAAAATAGTCACCTTTCTGACAGATTAGTAATAAAGGAAATGAATCCAATTGTTGCAGTGGTTTCCAATATCTAGTTGCTTCTGTTTCGAAAAAGAAATTCTTGTATACAATTATCAAAACTGTGATCTAGAGTCAAGAGTTTGTGAAATTCCTTGCTCTTCAAAAGGTAACCATCTAGCTGGTCCAAGCCACATTCCTAACAATGTAATTAATCATTTAGCAGCACTCTTTTTACAGAGTAAATGCTATATTAATAGGATACTAGTCATAAAAAAAGGACTTTGTTTTCGAAGAGCATCGTTCAGAAAACTGCAATGCATCAAGCTCTAAAGACTGCTGTAACACTAACGTAAAGAGCCAAGTTCCCAAAACCAATGCTGCCAAACGAACACTGATGGACTAAAGCAATCATGCAAATTTATCAGTATGCACTGCAGAAGATCACAATACTTAGCATTTCCATGTACTTTTTGATGCAAAAATCTCAAACCAGTAGCATTTCAAGCAGTGGTTTACTTTTTAATTAGCCAATTAATGCACTGCACTGCAGTAACTTGTTCTCTTATTTTTAATGTTAATATTCAGAACCTGACAACTACATCCAATGTGTCGGTGTGACAAGGATTTGCAAATCACTGAGACAAACGTACCCAATGGAGCCTTTACTGCTGTTGGCCCGGACACACGTCACGATGATGCAGTCCTTCTCCCGCCCCTGGAAGGCGTCCACGGTGTCCACTTCCCCCGAGCTGTCAAAACAAGGAATTAGCAGGCACTGAACTGCCTTAGTTGAGCTTTTTTAGCAATACACTGACATAAATGGTATAAAAACGGTGCTGTTTGATCATCATAGTCCAGGGATAAACTTCTGCTTCAGAACATGGAAAGATTCAGTATATGAATGTTAAGCAGTTTTTGCTTTTTTTGCTGTTGAAAATCTGTTCAGTTCCATGGAGCTTGGGAATCACTTTTAAGTTTATCTGCAAATCTTTTCTTTTTCTTTTTTTCCTCCAGAACAGTAATCTTGTCAGAGCTTGTACAAGAGTAAGCGCTAAGACTCGAAACGTCATGCTTGTTTTAAGACAAAAGATTTGGATGCCTCCTTACAAAAAAACTAAATAGAGATTTTGGCAGTACAGAAAAGTTCGAAACATTTTGCTCCAGTTTTAAGAGGATAAAAAAGGACTAATATGCAGGAAAAAAAAAATAAATCTATTTGAAACCTCAGGGGCTTCTTTACCTGTTGTTCTTAAACACTCTCTCTAGTTCTTCTTGAATTTTCTTTTTCTGTGCGCTGTAAGGGGTAATTATTCCAATCTGACGAAGACCAAAATCCTTCTTTTTTTCTTTAATTGCTTTAATTAATTCTATCACCAGTTTAACTTCTTGGGGATTACTAAAAGAGCTGAACAAGACAGAAAGGAAGAAAAACATTAAAGAAACAAATTTAATAGCTCTTTCCAACTCAGCACTTCAGCCCAAGTTGCAGGAGGACTGAGAGTCAAACCTCATGTTTTAAGCTCTCCCATCCTCTTTTTATAGATGCTCAAAATATCTCTTGTCAAGGCCAATTTGAGTGTAAGCAGTAAGGATTTTTATTTTTCCTTTTCAATAAGGAAAAATCATTTTACTACAAGTTCCCTGAGAGCTCCACAGCTTCGCTTTCTCTTAAAAAAAATATGAAGGGAAAGACTGAGCCTGCCCTCTTCTGGCATCCTATCAGTATGCAGATGTGAAAAGCAAGTCTTTAAGAAAGGGGAGATAAAAAAAGAATCTGTAGGATTGAGATGGTATCACAGCACAGACTGTAGGCATACACTGGGCCCAAAAGATATTCAAACCAGGATGAAAAACAGTTACACATCAAGAAAAACACTTAACACTTGGTTTCAGTAAAGCAGCCTTCTAGAAAATTAAATCGAATCTAGCTGAGAATGAAGTTCTGACTATTTGCTGCATGCAGAGAAGAACAAAGGAAAAAGGCAGATACCTCTGCAGGCAAATAGTTATTACCATGGGTAAGACATGGCAGGGCAGAACGCAGGACTTACTCGTTGTCTCTCTCCTCACGACCATCTCTTACATCAAAAATCAGGTAAGGCTGGAAAGGCCATTCTGAGGAACATCTGTTCTCTTCTGTTGCTCTGTGAATAACATTCATATCACTAGTTAAGCATAAAAAAAGAAATCCTAAGAACTGACACATGGTTATTAAACACAATCAGCTTTCAGTTTTCGTATTTCCCCACTGGAGTCCCTGCTTCCCACTGTTAGTTGGGTATACTGAGGACTAAGATGGAACTCTGTGCTGTAACAAATCTGTTCCATCTTCAGTGATCTAGTTATTTCATGCATCATGGCCAGTATCACCAGGAGAAGGCATGTAAGCCTTTTCCCATTCAGCATCCTCCTTCACAACCACAAGAACCTTTGGATGCAAGAGAACATGCTGCTGTGAAAAAGCTTTCTTTGAAATAGCTCCAGCTCAGAAGGCAGAATTTTGTTACTTACTTGTCAGTCTTGAGGGTCCTGCCATAAACGTAACTGGATGGGAAGAGGCAGATGTCAGGGTGCATCCTGTACTGCACAGTCAGCTGCACAACAGGCAGGCTGCTGCAAATATTCTGCTGCACTTGTCTCTCCAGGTGCCTGTGCAGACGTGCCATCAAGGACTGATCATAGCCATAGTCCTGAGCTTTCTGCCAGAAGGAAGACACGTCACTGACTTTTGGGGAATTGGGTCCAGAATTAATGATAGAAACTCACTTTGGGGACTGCTTGCTATTTTTTTTAAGGAAAATTCTAAATTGCTGATGAAGTATAACAACCTAAAGACTTGATTTCAGTTTTCTATCTATGCTCGTCTTATTAGTTCAGTAAAGGTCACTTGCTTAAGTCTGAATTTTGACAGTGCAGTCTTCAGTAACGCTCATTTCCCTTCTCTGAGTTACAACACACTGAAGTTTTAAACACATTAATAATAATGGAAAGCAAGATTTTGCAGAAACCATCTCCTTAAATTAATTCTGAAATCTCCCCACAATTTCTGCTACCAGACAGGAGAAAAAAAGTATGCTTTCTATCAGATGTTTACAACAGTCCTCCCAGCTGATGGATACAAGAAAACACTCCTAAGATGTTCATCCTTACAACACCTTTGTAGGTGAGGAATCCTCCCACTAACAGGTAGCTCTCCATCCCCATTCCTCAAAGGATGGGACACTGACTGAAGCTCACGTAACAATCCAACAGAGCAGCACTGAAGGTGCTCACTTTGGTGCCACAGCTTTCCTTACTAGTGCATGAAATGTACTTTAAGCTACATCAGATAGATCTACAGAAGTTCACACACAAAGGCAACACTGACATGGTCTCAGCACAGCAGCAACCAAGTAATTTGAACACCTACCTGTGATTTTACAGTAGGAGGGAGCTGTTTAGGATCTCCAACAAGAACGAGTTTATTACAGCGATGAATCAGTGGAATGAGTGTTTCAACCTCACAGGACTGTCCTGCCTTTTGAATATGCAAACAGGACAAAAAGTAAAAGTTGTAAGCAAAGGATGGGGAAAAATATTCATTTTCTGCCATATTATACCAGCAGCTGAACAGTCCCAAGCAGCCTAAGCAAAGAACAAGGCAGACATCAGGTGGGGAAAATGCTTTAGTTCTCCACAGCTTCACTCACCTCATCCACAATGACACAGCTGAAGGGATCGAGTCCTTGCCGACTAAAAGCAGATTTCAGCAGGATCCCTCCGCTCGTGCTCAGGGTGCAGCAGATGATGTCGGACTCCAAGAGAATATCTGCCTGTATCTTCTGGGAGCACCCTCGAACCTTCAAGTACAAACGGACACCGTGTCTCTTCTCTGTTTGCTTTCCTGAACCACCTGCTTTGTTCTTAGAGCCATTTCTAACTGCCTGAACAATTCCAACTGTCAAACAGATGACACACAATAGGCCATCCCAATGAATACCTCTGTTCTTACAAATGCAGGTTACAAATTTGCTCAGCTGAAGTTTGGAACTCATGTTCCTCTCACCTGAATTCACAGATCGAAACTACCTCCTAGGTAGCAAGCTAGTAAGTATTCATTCATCTCTACAGTTACGCAATCTAAGCATAGTAACTGTGAGCAAGATGTAGTTTGCCATGACACAATTAACTCCGAGCCTCCCTGACCATGACAGTCAGCCTGTAATTGTTGAATATCAACCTTTCAATTATCTTTTGTATGATTTGTGCAACTTCGCTTCATTTTTTTTTTCTATCAGTTCTTTCTAATCTCAAACCTCTCTCTCTCCACACACAAAAAAACCCTCCAGCTACTGCTTTACTCAAAATCATCATGTCTTGCCTCCAGTAGGACAGCACAGGGCATAAAAGTATCTAACAGAACATAAGAACACTGTGCATGCTTCTATTAACTTTTGTCAAATATGCCATTTGGTTTCATATTCACCTTCATCTAGCAAAGGTAATTTCCTCATCCACTTTTTTTTTTTTTTTTTGCTATATGCAGCCAGAAGACTACACCTCTGTTTCACACCAGACTGTCCTTTATTATTAACTCAGCTTACGTCCTCTACCCATTTAGTTACTATTCTATTTATAAACACTCCTAGGCACATCAACCCCAAATTTCCAGTACTTTTAGCATAGAATACTGGAAATTCAAAGCATACCAAGTACATAAATACAACAGGGAAGGTTTATTAGAGAACTACCCTGAGGATAAGGTCCTACCTCCTTCAGTTGAGAAGCAAGTTGCTGTCTCTCCTTTGAAAGTCTGCCAATTTCATCATCTAACAGTTGATTCTAGAGGGGGGAAAATATCAGGAAATTGCATATTTATATCAAGAACAATTTACAACACGTGTTTCCTCGAGAGTTTTTTCTCCCATACCCCCAGATGTTTATTAAAAATATCGACTTGTGCAATAATATGAAATGTGTCAAAAAAAATAATTGATGACCATTTCTTTCAAAAGTTGCCAACATATCCAGTACTTCACGTCAGTCTGCATCTGTACATTTCTATGCAACTAGATACATTATTTACCATCAACAATCTATTGTTTGAGCACAAGTGCCAAATTTTTATGCACCTGGAAAACACAACAAATGGATCCAAAAATCTTAGACTGCAAAGTATCTGCTTATTTCAACCAAGTATACAACAAAATGAAGTATGCAACAAAATGAAATCATGAAATTTTAAAAGTATGGTTACATACAATTCTACTTGATGACAGCACTAAATAAAGGCCACTAAATATTGGAGCAAGACGTTCCATGGTTGAGCAGTTGAACACACAAACATAAATGGACTAGAAAGTTCCAGATGAAAAGTACTTCATTCCTTTTCATGTTGCTAACCAGTATTTCTATCAGTTGGAAAAGCAGGTAAAAAGACACTGTTTCTGCTCAGATATAGCTTTATAAGGAGCTCTTTCCTCCTTGGATTCAACCACAAATACAAAACCATAAACAGATTAGAAATACTGTCTTCTTACTACCTCCCTCTTCTCACATCTATGCCTGGCACGTTGGCGAGACAGCATGTCCAGCTTTTGATCTAGAGCTTCCTTCCTCTTCTGAATATCCTGGTCACGGTTAGGTAGTTTTCGTTCTATAATAAAGGAAAACATGCAGGAGAAAGAGAAATTATATAGATTACAGTATCTTTCCCATCAAACTTACCAAAACAATAAAAATAAAAACAATCTACTTTTTGCCTTTTCCTTTATTTTTTTCCCCTGGCCTCTGAGGTCTTTCATCTTGGACAGTAAAAATGAAGGCAAGAAACCTTTGTTTCCAAGTCCAGCTCTCAAATGCTGCACACCAGCACAGACAAGCTGATGAAGTACAGGCTAGATGAAGAGTGAGGTGGACTGAAAACCAGCTTGAGAACAAGCAAGGTCAGGGGGTTGTGGCGCAGACTCAAATGGGAGGCTAGGAACCACCAGCATACTTATGAGTCAACGATCTTCCTTCTTTTTGAAGCATTTGAGCACACAGTAGCCCCAAGTCTAATTTCCAGGTTACTTACTCATTCTATGTTCAACTTGTTTATCCAGGCTAAATCCACGTACTTCACTGCTGATCGATTTTTCTGCACCCAGTCGCACTAACTGGATGTCACCACAGTTTCCTGTTTGTGAAAAATAACATTGTCAAAATCCTTTCATTTTGCTGCAATCAGCTCTTCCTTTTGGTTCCAGAGAAGGAAATAAACTAATTAAATAAATAAATCAAATAAACCATACCCAAAGGTTCCTGTCTGTTTTGGCACTTTTCCTTAAATTCAACAATGATCTTTTTCATGAGCTCATCAACAGCAGCATTGGATGGTGCACAAACTAGAAAACGGTTCTGCTTGATCTTGGAATTTGGTTTTTGAGTTGTTTTCTCATTCCTAGTGTTCTGTAGATTAATTAACAATAAATCAAAACAGGCTCTTTAGATAATTTCTATTTTAAAATCCAGACTGTACTCTCCTCCCAACTGGCATGCAGTGTATGAAGACCCTGGTATTTGCACAGCCCTTGAGGTGGAGTACACCTTACACTGAGGAACTGGCAAGCCAAATGTGTGACCACTACTTGCATAGATGAAAGCTTTAGCAAATGAGCCTTTTGGATGTAATAGGTATA
>JAVCKT010035496.1:19255-34436 GCA_032273925.1 Rhynchotus rufescens | reverse complement strand
TCCCTGTAGCAGTTTATAGAAGATGAAGATGCAGCCGCTCTGTTTTGTAGACCTCTTAAATTAAGCAATCAACATTTATAGCAATAATGAATAAACACTATAAACAATGCAGTATATTCTTCATTCACTTCCATTTCTCTGCCTTAAAATGACTATAACATGCCATTTTTAGTCACTCATATGTGAAAAAGAAATCTGAAAATTCACTACCCCGCTTTTTGGGGATGCAAATATGTAATTTATGCAATAAAACTGCTTTGCCAATATACTTAGGCATTAAATATACAGACAATAGTCCAAAGTAAGGCCAGAAAGGCCTATCTTTGGGTTCCCCATTTTGCAATTCTTATTCTGAAAGATACGAGGTACTTATCAACTCTCCCATTTTCATTCTGTCTCCTCAGAGTTTGTGCATTTGTAATTAATGGCAATTTGATTTGTTTATGTTTTTAACAGTAAACATATGTTTAAAGAAAACTGTCTGGAGAGGTTTGGAACACCCACCAAGTGGCACTCACAAAGTCGTATTTTCCCCAGGTTTGCCACAGCTGCTGCCTCTTTTCTGCAAACGATAACTTGTCTTCCTCTAACATATATAACCTTATTATCATGCAAATATTTGTGCCACATTAGAATCAGGCTTGCTCTTTTCACTATAGATAAGCTTCCTGTATTATTATAGATAATGAAAATCCAATTTCTGAAAATGTTCTGTTATTGTTTCCTTTTTTCTATACTTTTTATTAGTGAAGAACTTGTAATTATTTGGTCCTATTCAGACTTTCCAGAGGAAGAACTGAAGTCATATTTCCCACAGATTGGGATTCTGACCATTGAAATTCACTTCTTTCTCTTCTTTTTATTTCCTTTTAAATAAAGGAATGTACTAGGGAAAAAGACCTCTGGTCCATCTGGAATGATATAAGTGCAAGTCAGGAATAATTGAACATAGTTTTGATCACCCCTTGAAATCCTAGATTAAGCAGTTTTTCTTACACTCAAAGAATTTCACAGGAACCTTTTGATTTATTGCACAATAGGTAGAAAGCTTCTTTTCTTCTTCAGACTCTTACCCTGCCAATAGATATTTGTTCTGTAAGTAGCACTGACATAAAAAGTCTGAAGTTGTCCACTTTTCTCTCTTTGACCGGTATTCGTTTGGTAAACAGAGTGCTATGAGGAGAGCTGTGCTAATCCTCTAAATTTCGCTTTTGGAAACAGCCACCCTGAAAGCTGAGAAAGCTTGAAGCAAAAATAATAAAACTTTGCAAGACTCGCCAGCATTTTAATATTTCAGAGTAACAGTTCCATAGGAGTTGCCCTCATAGGAGATTTCAATCTAATAATAGCTGTAAGCTTCTTCCAAATTAACAGAATTGCATGTGCCTGCAGGCAGCCCCATGGGGTGGATGTAGGCTCTCTAAGCCCCCACAAACATCACTGGGAAGTTTCCAAAGGTGGTGTTAGAAATCATGGAGATGGGGAATTCACTCCTGAGCAGTCAGTGTGACACGGAAAAGTGTGACCAATATGTGGTCTGCTCTCCATACATCTCCTGACAGGATGCCCCTACCCTTTCATGTTGGCTATTACGCTGAATAGACTGTTGCTATCATCGAAGAAAAGATGAACTACATACAAATGGCAAATAGGAAGCTACATATTGAAATGATTACACAGGAGGAAGTACTTAGTGTTGGAGGCCAAACAGGAATCCAAACCTCTCTGACAAAAATCAGCTTCCTAAAGCAGGGCCTCACACAGCGTGCGCTGCTGCTCCGTCTGCTCCGTCTGCAAGGCCACAGACCAGAGGCTTCCTGCAAACTCTAGGGCTGCTTTTTCACCATTACTTGCTCTGAGTTGCCCAGTAAAATCAATCCCACTGCTCATGGGGAACATGGGGAGGCAAGATCCATCTCTGTCTTCTTTTAAGGGACCTAGCTGGCCAGACAAGTAAGAGTCCCTCTTTGCTGCCCCATTTGAAGAGACCAGGAGGAGACATAAAGTTGGATGGATAGACATCATTTTGAACACAGTCCCTCGCCTTTAGGCAGGGGAACACACTGCAAATAGCACTGTTTCCCTAGGAACAGCAAACATTGCTGACCACTGCTTTAAATAATATCCTTTAAATAATCTCTGTTATCACAAAAACACTATATTGTATTCCAATAAGCTTTAATTTCCTCTACTATGAGTAACAGCATGTTCAAAATAATAAAGTGAACCTATAGGAAAAAAAAAACAGGTAGAAAATATGGAAAAAAGCCGCAAAATAAGCCCTTCATATCTAGAACGAGATAAATACTCTTCTGTCCGAAACCTGTGAACAGGACCATCTTGAAAGGTGACTTGCAGTGACAGGACTTCTTGATGACCCTAAAACTGAAAGAACAGATGAGTCCTGTCTTCTTTATTAGCTGACTCTGGCTCTGAGTGCCTTCTGATAGCAGGGATGACAGAAAGGAGCACTGGACTATCTCTGCCCTTGGAACAGAGTGGGTCACACAGCACTATCAATTTTAAGTCAAGCTGCTCCCTTGGAATCAGTGCTGGACATGTTCTTAAAAACTGTGCAGCATTTTATGTCCAGTAGAGAAATGATCCACACCAAGCAGGGCAGCACTGTGCTGTCAGGTGTAGCAAGAGATTTAGACTACAGTGATATTGGCAGAACCGTGGGCATTATTGCCTGCCTCCACAGATGGTTCTCTATAATGGAAATTGCTTTTTTTTTTGCTGCTCGATTTTGTCATTCATGTGGGCTCTATGTCATTTAACTGTAGCTACCTAAGCATTAGATGTCTTGTCTAGGTTAATCATCTGTGTTCCTTTTATAGCTAACAGAAGAATTCAGCCCCGCCACAAGTTGATTCATCTCACCCACCTCAGCAAGTTTTCTTTGTCTACATACCATTTGTGTCTTACTTTGTGACTTAGTCTAATCTTCTCTCTGAACTAAATTAAGAGCTCAAAGTCCTACTGAACTGGAAAGAAACGAGGCCTCCAAAGTAGTTGTTACTTCATGTTTCAAGTCACATCCATATGGTCTTCCAGATTGTGTATAAACATGTACAAACTGCCCATGTCTTAAAGGCAAGGTGTCAAGACAGAAAAGAGTCAAAGAAGAGAGAAAGATTCTTTTATGTGCAACCATTTTTATAAGCAGAATATAGAGCCAGAAGCCTTTTACATTCTTCTCCTTCATTACCACAGCCACAAATCTCAGGGCTCCCTGAAGTCCAGCACCAAATCCTCTGTGCTTATGCCCAGATTCCTGCTGTACTGGCCATCTTTCTAGCAGGACTTAGTTTATCCTGGACTCTCTCATAGATACAGACAATATGGGTTCTTCTTCCTAGAGACTTGCAATTTGTTGTCCTTTTAAAACCCAAGTTCCCTACCCACAGGTAAGTTTTTGTGGCAGATAAATTCTTCGGTGTTTTCACATGTCACAACAACAGCAAAATGACTTCTTTTCCAGCTCCTAAAGGACACATCTGGATTTAATTAGACAAAGGGAAAGAGCCAGCAGTCTTGGAGTGGCAGTGAAACTTGCACATCTCACATGTCCGTTTTAGCAGAATAAGCACCAACAACTATTCTTTTTGACACAAGTCCTATGAGTTTATAGTATATGATCATTTATCTCTCTGTTTGTTTGTTTGTTTTCAATTATTTGCCATGTTCCAGCTCACATGAAAACTAAGTTTCCCAATAGCTGTACCCTTCCCAAGACACTTGGGAATCTTGGGATCACATATGCAAAAGGCGCCCCTGCAGCCATATAGGTTTAAACCGTGTGACTAATAGTCCTTCCTTTTACAGGAGTCAAGGAAAGACAAAACTAATAGGTGGTGATTTCCAGCCTCCCCTAGAATAGTCTGGCTTCCATCCATCCCTGGTAAGCCGTGCTGAGAGCATGTGCAACACAACGCATAACATTTTGCCTGGGCTTTTAAACCACACATTCACAGATTCAATGCCATTACTCTTTGTTTGGGAAGACATGGATATTATTTGCTATAGCAAGTAAATAATCATTCTTTTTTATTATTTGCTCTCTATGATAATAAAGATGCATATTTTGCTCTTCTGCTTTGTGCTAGGGAGACAATGCAGGCTGCACGCCTGCTGTAGGACTCCTGCTTTTCTTGTCCTGCCTCTGGCTGTATATATCCATCCTTTTATCCTTTATAATATGAATAAAGTAGCCATAACTATCTTTGTTATATATTTATATTGGCTCTACACACACATACACAAAACCATATTCCAATATCATCTGATCAACTATGACAAATCATCCACACCGTAACTGCATAATCATGGGCTTATCGAGAACTCTAAAGAAGATAAGGATTTCCTCTGGGAAATTTAAACACAAATAGAATATAAATTTAATAAATGCCAAAAAAAGTGCACACTATTCATTTCCAAGTGAGAAATCAAGTAACTTAAAACAGTTCTTTAGAAGTCATATGGATGAGTCAGATTAATTATGGAATTACTCCATTCTTTGAAAAAAAAAAGAGGAGTGTGCATATTTTTTTTCACAGCTCATTAAATTCATCAGCTATTATTTGAAGTTCTGATATTCCCAGGCAAAAAGAGCTATTGAAGTGTAAAGTATGTATTGTTATTGCTGCGCATGGTACTTGATATCTTTCACCTGCCATTCTAAGACATGCACAGTATAACAGAAAATGCATGAAGTAGGGACCACTCTTCTAAAAATATCAGCCCATTATCTCCTTTTTTTTTTTTTTTTTTTTTTTTTTTGTCTTTCTGAGAAGGAAAGAAATTCGCCCCTCAAAGATATAAGCCATTTGCACCCTTTTGACACAATCTTGTATGGCTGAAGCCCATGTCAGTTCTGTCGGTCCTAGATTAAAGACTTCACTGCGACAACAGTGGTGCTGTATGGGAAGCTGTCATATAATTGACAATCTTCCTAGCCACAGAGTGACTTGGAAGAGGACCCTGAGTGTGTGGCTGCAAAGAGAATCCCAAATCCCGCAGCTTGCAGGACAACCACCACAAGGACCTTCATGAGGGCTGCTCCGCACTGTCCCGGTGGTTGGGCAGTGTCCAGCTGGCACTTACCCCTCCTTTTTGCTATGAGCAGTTTCACAGTGAGATCATATCACACCCACGACATCTAGCAATCTGATTGAGTGTCCCAGATATGACACCTTGGAAAAGCAGATCATTCTCTGCTGCTCAGTAAATCTCAGCTAAAGAGAAATTTTGCTCTTCAATTTGGGGACTTCTTACAGAGAGTTAAATTTATAACTGTTTTTTAAAAAGCTCCTGAATCTTAGAGCTCGATTAAGTGAGCTTTTATAGAGAGCTCTCTTATATAGAGAAATTCTCACTTATATAGAGATACTCTCTCAATATGCTCACTTATATAGAGATACTCTCTCAATATTCTCACTTATACAGAGAAATTTCAGGAGATACAGCCATAGTTCCTACTTTTACAAAGAGAGGAAAATATATTTTTTAGCCTAATTCAACCATAATGTAACAAGTGGAAATTTTGCCCCTGAATCTAACAGGATTCCTCATCCTCACCTCATATAGGTCTCAGAGATATCCAAAGTTGAACACACATATCAGATGTTGAAATGGCAGTCCTCAGCTAATTTGCCCTTCCACCCTCTTTCAAGGGGAGGAATCACCCTTTCTGTCCATTTTTAGAGGCTTGATGTTGAACACAGACTTTGTCTACACAAGGCAAGTGACTTCAATTCCTTAATAACCTGTTGCTACTAAATGCTTTTATCCACCAATTATCCTGTACGATGATCAACATAAAAGCAAACCAGTCTTTTACTGAAAAGGAAAATGTTGCAATGATACATAGTTGATGTCTCATTTTAGGCTATACCTACACAAGGATTTTATGCCATACCTACACAAGTATCTAAATTTTGGTGACTGTGGCACCAACTTAATATCTTGCACCTCTCCATCTTGTACCTCTACTGGTACCTCTCTACAGCCCTGTAAGTGTTGACTTTATTGTGGCATAATAGATAGGTACAGTCTGCCATATAGCAGGTTGCCGTTCAGTTATTTCACATTTATTCAGTGTTTTTCACAGAATCACAGAATAGTTACAGTTGGCAGGGACCTCCAGAGATCATCTAGTCCAACCCCCTGCTCAAGCTTTTTGAAGCCTTTATTCTTCTTACAAGATTTAGATTAGCACAGAAGGTTTAGAAAGTACCACTGAGCCAATGCAACAAAATTTATCTTCAACAAAATGACACAGAAAAAAATACTAGCATGTATCTGAGATAATTATCTCTGATCCAATGCAATTACTTTTGTTTTTTAATGGTACTCATAGGGTGAAGCTGCCTGAACACTGAGGAATACTTAATTCTGCTTTTTATACTTTATCTAGTCAAGATAAAACCAACTAATTCACAAACACATATTTCAAGCAAATATGACAGAATGAGGGCATTACGGTTGTGGTACTCTGTGTACATTGGGAAGTGTGGGTAAATGCAGTTGTCTTGCAGCAGTCTGGGAATGCACCTGGCCAGTGCTGTCCTCTGGATAAAGGAGGAAGGGGCAGGAATGGCTTCGCATTACAGCTAGAATTAGGACTGAAAGACGCTCTTGAAAGTGTCTGCACATTTCAGGATCTCCACAAGCTTCAGTGCAAAGCCTGAACACTCGCACCCTAGTTAGGACCTATGGTGCCGGAGTGGCTATGGGGAAATGGGCAATGCAGCTGAAACCACCCTGCAAGATGCGCCATGAAATTCCTACTCAGCATGAGTTAAAAAAAAAAAAAAGCCAGTCCCCTGCCTCCTTTAAGCATTATGGAAGATGTACTCAGCAATATCTCCGTCCTGAGCAGCCTGCCCATGGCCCGGGAAGCTCTTTGCTCGAAGGAAATCAGGGGACGGCAGGACCGAGCTGCAGCAGAGTCTCTGCAAGGTGATGCAGCTAATGTGACTGGGAGAGCAGCCCGCCTTCCTTCCTTGGGGCCCTCAAGGTTCCTCTACACCCAAAAGTTTATCTGCTTTTTATTTGCCTCTACACAACCCATGTAAAAGGATACTCTTTTTTTTTTCCCCAAAGCCTGAATCTTTATAGGTAACAGCAGACTGATCTGTCATTAACATATTGGTATTACAATGAAACAGGTCAACTGCGGGTGTCCTATCATTGACAATATGCCTATCATATCAAGAATTGCTCTGCAGAGGAGTAAGGTCTGTGAAACAAATATTCATCTTTTCTGAAAGGAGAAGAGAATCAGGCTGACTGATCGTTTTTAAAACATGATGTAAGAAGTAAGAAGACCAGATCAAATGTCAAGAACCAATTTGTTCATGTGAGATTTGCCACCAGTAGGCTCTAAAAGTCAGCAAGAGCTTAGCTTCTATTTCACAAGTCCTGATCATATCAGTTAGCCTCATGCTATTAGATTAACTTGCACACTGAATTTTTCAGAGATGGGGGAAGAAAAAGATAAGGGAGAAAAAGAATGAAGAAAAGCTTAAAATAAAGGCAAGGGAAACAAAGAGATGGAGTATAAGAGTCAGGAAACAAAGTTGCTAGGATTAAAAACAAAGGGGAGAGAAGGCAAAACTATGTAAAAAGGAGAGAGAAGAAAGCAAGTGTTCTGATGAATAGGAAAGGAAAACAAGATTTTGAGGGTAGTGACAGAAAGATGCACCGAGTACCTCCTTCCTGGGTCGAGGGGATAAGACAACACCAACATATGTATTTTCCAGCAGAGATAAGCAGAGATTATTCCCATTTCATTTGTGTTTTAGAATATTCTTTACTCATCCATAGAATCTAATCTTTTTCTGCTTCTGCATTGTCATGTGGAAAATCTCATCACAAATGCAGCAGGGTCTCCTCACTGCTCAGCTGCACTTACTTTCACTGTGAAATTAATACACAAATTGTCAAAAGGTCAAACGGCAATTCTATGTCCAAGCTAGTCTAGATCAGATCCTTAATGCTCAAATTATTAAGATTCACATAGAGCTAAAGTGATTTACACCAGTGCATCCATTAGAAGAACAGCCTAAAGCAGATATCTAATAATAAAACTATTAAAGCTAAAAGTGACGTCACTTCACTGAAGTGAGTGTTGTATCATACTGAGGCTAATGGAGTGAAATTATACTGAGAGCCGGTCCCATAACATTTAGCACTGTAAAATCATTAATTTCATCAACTTCAGTGTGTGTGTGTGTGTGTCTATATGATTTTAATCAAATTTGGAAAATGCTTTCATCTTTCATTTAAGAGCAGACTGCAAATTTCCATCAGTTTAATTTTTTTTTCATTTTTTAAATTTTATTTAACATTTTGCTTTTATCTATGAGATACCTTTTAATGCACATTGTACAGAGTCTAGTTTTATCCTAATGCTGCTCTGTTTGTAAATGATTTAATTTTCACTTAGCATAGACTAAGAGCAAGAATATAGAAATACTATACTTGCTTGATGCTGTGGTTCATCTAGCCTCATATCTTTAATAATGACCAGCTCAAAACTTTTATGAATTGTGGTATAAGCTGTCCTCCCCCATTAAATATTTTCTTAGTGGAATATGAACTGTTTGTTACATCTTCCAAAAATTATTTTGGACTTTCTTGTTACATATATAATTGACCAGACTCTTTATGAGTACTGTCAAATTTCTGGTCTGAATTATTTTTGTGGTAATAAATAGTGTGGCCTTTTTGTTCGCTTTTATCAAAATTGCCCATTGCTGAGGGAACATTTTCCAACCAGGTCTAATTATAACCTGTTAAATTGTATTCCCCATTTCATTCCTTATGCTTCCTAATGTCTTTTTGGTTTTCTGGCTACAGCTGAAGTCTTCATTAAGCTGTCTATAACAACATCCAAATCTCTGTCCTGAGCTGAATAATTAATACATAATGCTTTCCACTTTCATAGATGTTTTAATATTTTGCATTTATTGATGCTGACTCTCATTTGCTGTCATGATCCTTGTGAAGCTCATTCATCAGCACACAGTACTGAATGAGACCACAGGGCCATCAAGTCTGGAAGCACTTCACCACATAATTGATGCTGAAACCGGAAAAACCTGCAAGAACATCTTCTTTCCTTTCCCACACACCATAAATCAGCCTCCTCTCATGGTGACTAACCAATATATCTGTGCCATCTGCAAAACACACTGCCTTGCTGTTCACTATCCTTCTCCAGTATTACTAAATATATTAAGCAATGCTGCACTTAATACAGAAAGTTCAATTACTGTTTTCTTATTTCCCTTGCCAGGAAGAAACTCCGTATTTTTTGTCTCTTACCATATGAAGATCTATGCTTATTTAATCTGGAAGCCACCTTCAAAAACAGAAATGCTACAACAGGCAAGAAAACTTCATAGCAGAACTTTGTATAGATTTTTTTTTCTTGATTCCAATAAAATATGTACCAGGATCATTAGGAATTCATTATTTTTTTCAGTAAGAGAATAGATTCCTGTAAGGAACAGAGCGACTAAGGTATTATAAAATGTACTGAAAAGCAGTATAGAATAATCCAAATGCTTTCAGAAATATAAAAAGGTAGGTTACAGTGCCAGTAACAAAGCTGTAAGGACTTGCATTTGAATGCTTTGTTGTACTTTGAGTTAATTTTAACTCTCCACTTTTTTTTTTTTTTTTTTAAATGAGATAGCTATTCATCTTATTTATCCTTAGGAAAAAAAAAAAGAGATTACATAGAGGTAATAAAGTGAGAAAGGACTTTTCAGAGGTGTGCTTTAATAATTTAGGCCCCTTTCAGCAGTCATCATCTGAAGCAAGAAGAGCAGAGAACATCCCACCAGGATTCAGCCCTTCTTTGGCACATCATCGTTTTTTTCTTTCATTCCTAGAGGCCTCTTCCTTGACTTTTATCTGTAAGTGGGTTGGGCACATTGACTATGCCTAGTCCATTTGTAGGAAGGAAAGGAGACTTGAGTCATCAACACTTTACACCTTGCACCCCTCGAGCCCTACCAGCATCGGGGGGATACTCAGGACGTTGTTTCTGACTCTTTTCTGGCTTTTTCTCTATTGCTGACTTCAATGAGATCCCTCACCCAAACACTGCTACGAGGGGAAAACAATATAGATCATGCACATGAGGAGAGGCAATTGCAGCCTGGCTGGACTGAACAAGAGAATAGTAAAAACAGAGCCTTTATTTTACAGCGAGTTTCAAATCCAGGGAGCTGATGAGAGGTCTGAACGCCCTCGCAGCACGTCTAAGCTCAACTAAACCTGCATTTGGAAACCCAGACACTTCTGCAGCTTCTTTGTACAATTCTCACAGGTGACAGAGTTTGGAACAGAAAGAACAATGGTATAGTAAAATATAAATCACTAGAAAGATTTTCTTTGCCTCGCTAGATAAGCCAGGAAATAAAACAGCCTTTTCAAAAGCTAGATTTAATTTACAAAGACACCAGCAATTTGTAGCATTTGAGGAAAATTTGTTGCCTCATTGCCATAAAGAAAGGAAAATAATGCATCCATAAGCATGTATAAAGACAGTTTGTTTCAGGAATGGTCAATTCACAAATCTACAGGACACCAGAATGCTTCCCCAGGAATAATTCAGGGGTTTCCATTTTAACCTCTTATAACAGCATTGCAGGACTAAGCAAAAATGCAAAGAGCCCACTGACAAATAATGCATGATTATCTGCTTGAGTTTATGAGAGGCAAATAATTAGCAGAGTTCTGTGAGTAGTAAAAAACATACATTTTTAATAAGAAGTTCTGCTTTCCATAGAGAAAATGGAAGGTTAGAGCATCCTTTCAGCAAAGGCCTCCCCAAACCCCTCAGTTCAAAGCCCTGGTTCAAAAACAGCCCCGTGGGTCACAATGGGTGTTCACAGAGGTGCTCTGCAGAATGAGGCATGGGGGCACCACCAGGTCTGGGGAGAATGGCGATAATTTATAGCCTAAAAATGATTTTTTCAGGACATTTTTCAAGATTCTTCACAGGGTGCAGAAGCGTGCACTTTTTCTTCCATGAACTTCTCATATAACTGATTCATGCAGAGTCTCAGGATAACAGACAAAGGTTTTTGCAGACAAAAGAATCGATAAATAGGCTAAGACCTGTCTTAATTTGTACTAGGGGGATACCTCAGATAAGCTTTATATAAGTTGTCAAGGCAAATTTATCATATATTTGTGAAAAGAGAAATGTCTTGCCCTGAGTAGAAGAATTAAGCACTATAACTGGCAAGGGCTGCTCGTAACCCCACATATGTGCAGACCTGGCTCTGGTATGTCTAAGAGCAACACGAGCTTGCAAAATTCAGAGTGATGGACAGGAACCATGCAAACACAAACCATCTTTAAGTACCTTAGGTTATTCTTCAGAGGCAAGTGACCAAACACAGTGTTTTCCTACTTGCGCTGGACCATTTGCCAGAAAAGGACAACTATCCATTACTGGATTATCAACTGCTTTTCTAAGGCTAGGACAACATTTATATGCTTTGCCTAATAATTACACACAGGTACAGAATTATATTCAAGGAAGTACTACTGCTTTTTATATAAAAGGTTTGTAAATACAGAGGGATGAATGAGGGAAAGGGCAACTTTTTGCCTTAGATCCTGACCTGCCCAGTGGTACTCTTTGCATTTAAAAGTGCTGCTCCTGCCAGGAAAGCTGAATCCTCACACAAGGTCTCTGGCTTCTGTTTTGCAAGGAAGGATGTTAACTGCAAATATGAAATTGGTAAGTGGGGAAAAAAGACATGTGTTATGTTTTAGCATCCAGCAAAACTTAAATATTTTGCTTATTTAAACTAAATTACACAGGACTGAAAGGAAAAAAAGGATAGTGCAAAGGAGAGATATGACCAGAGAGCTGGTTTACTGTTAATCCACAGAAAAATAAGAAAATATTCAATTATTGATACCATTTAAAATAAACCCAAAAGGACCATGTGCTTCAGCCAGTATTGTCATGATTCTGTGATGAGGTTCCTTGGGCAGATAAATGATAGAACTCTTATAAAAAAATATTAACAGACACCATATGTTAATACATATTTATATCTAATTACAGCCAATTAAGAAGTGCATCACTTTTCCTTTTTTTTTTTTTCCCTCTTTTTCTAGTTGCTGTGTGAGAAGAGAAAGATTCAAGTTAAAGAGAAATGCTTAAGCTGTCACTAGCTCGGCAGACGTCAGTCATGCTCACTGCTAATTGACATTAGCCATCCCACCTTTGCATATCTGGGGAACTTGGCATGGACATTCCTGCTTGTCCTGGATGACAATTACTCTTCTTATTAGATAGAATTGAATGGAAGAGAAAGGCATTAGTGAATATGAGGAGCATGGATATCTAGAGTAGCTGCTTAAAAGTAATATGCATCACAGGTTCAACAGATAAAATGGCTTTTTCTGTTAGAACAAATATCACCTTCACCCTTTATCCTTTCCCTCAAAATGGACAAGAACAGATGTCTACACCAAAATGTAAGAATAGGACATGATGGTCCCCCAGAATATTCTCTCAGCCTCCAAAACTGTGTGTCTGACAGATTTCCTAAGCTACAAATCCAGAAAGATGATGACTTCCAGAACATACATATTCAGACATAGGTCTGATAAGGAAAGCAGGGCAAAAAATGCCATAATTTAACAGAACCTCTTTCATGTAAACGTACCAGCAGTGGAGTATGTTACTGAGTCAGCTGTAAAAAATAGAAACAAAAATCTCTGACTCCAATAGGCTGTGCCAGAACGCTACAGGCAGTAATATCAAATGAAACATTGAGGTCAACAGGGATGAGCAAAAGGGAACCAAGAACTAACAGGCAAAGTTATTTAAGCACCACAAAAAAAGTCACAGTCATTCCTGTGAAAATAGTAGAAATCAGGCTGCAAAGAGCAGCTGAGGATGCCGGGAGCACCCAACACTGTGCAGCCTGCCGCCAAGCTTACCTTAAAATAATATTAATAGCTGTTCTGCTTAGCTAGTAATTACTGTGTCCAAAATCCCATGGGCATTCAGTCACCACTGCCAAGAGCCAAAGGTGCGGGATCGTCCCAGCAGCTCTGCACTGATTGCTTGTGTAAATAAGGTCTGTCAGTCATCACTCATTGCATATGTATATCCTTGGGAAAATTCTTTACTGCTCAACTTTTCATTTTCACACCTTAAATTTTTCTCTATTAATTAGACCATGATGAACACACACACATACACACACAAATACACACTAATGAAACAAACGACCAAAGATTTGATGTCATGGAACGTGATTTCTACTTCCTTTTGAAGAACAAGGATGAGACTCTCTTGATTGCCATCCACTGGATTCAGTGTTGCCTGAACATTCGCACCAGTGAATTATAACAGCTTTTTTTTCTCAATGCTCACATGGGGATGCTTTTCCAAGCAATGGCTTTATTTACATTTGCTTTCTAAGTGAAAAGCTTAAATTTCCTCTCCACACTGTTGTAGAATATCTAATCAGGTGGAGAATTCAAGTTTTAGCATGGTTCTACTTCCAAAACAAATTTGAAGCAAACATTACGGGCCATTTGGATTGTCAACTCAAATAGACAGATTGCTGTTATTTGCATGTAATCCCATTTCAGATTTTTAGTTTATACAGAGAAGCAATTTAGCCAAAAGAGAGAGGAAAGCCAAAGAACCTCCCACATCATCCCATTCACCAGAACCAATCTCTTCATTTTATGTACTCAGGCTTGGATTTCAGTTTGCATATAAGCACAAACATTTCAAGCTACAGAAAACTAACCAGGTGCCACTGTGCTGAAATCAGCTATTTCCCCCCAGCTCCTCTGCTTCCCAGCTTTCCTACCCTGCATGCTGCTTTATGCATAAAGTGTATCACTAGATTTCTTCGTCTTTGGACATGCTCCTTTTTATTCTATGTTCATGCAGACGGATATATTATCAACTCAGTAGTATTACAAAAGATTAAAAAAAGGCGTTGCTTAGAGAAAAAGGAGTTGCATTGTAATGTACAGGGTGTGTTGCCACTGTGAAGAGATTTGATAGGCAGGACACAGGAAATAATTAGGAGTGAAGACTCCAAGGGTGGTCAAGAGCCATAACTGAGTTATAACTAGTTTGCTCTATTTTCATTTTAATATTAACATAGAAAGCATCAACCACAGCAGGACACATAATTTGAATGGGAAGGAAATGGCTTATTAATATAGTATCAAAAGCTTGACAATAAATCATAGTCTTTGCTCAGCACTTGGAAAAACAATTTCAGAAGACTATTTGCATGAGACCTATCTAAAGGGACAGGTCATATTACTTTGCCTTAAATTCATTTTTAAAGCTCAGTATTTTCAAGATAAGAGATTTTTCTTTGATGCTTTTTGCAATGAACTTAGTTTACTAAATTCCCTCTGTGACTTTTGTGATGACTTAGCTGTTTTCTTGTTCTGTTTTGTTCCTTTAATTTTGCTTGGAAATCTAGTCTTTTGTTCTAGTTCCCAAATAAGTGATATGCTTGATATATTTAAGTTAATTCTTGCTTATTGGGGAAAATGTGACACATTTGTAGACAATGTAGGACAACATAATGAAAAAAAATAACACAGGGAGCATAAGATTTCCAGAAACTAATTTCTAATAATTGTTAATTTTTAAAACTACTCTTCTGAGAAAAGACTATTGCTGTCAGGGAATTACTTACCTTTCTTATCTCTGCTTAGAAACTTATTGTTTTTCTTTAGGTACTTGCATCATTCTGTACAAGGTTTGCACATACAATATTTTATGTAACTTACCTCCAGACAAAATTTATATAGACCTCTAAGACAAATTCATTATCCTCTCTGATAAGAAGAGATTCATTTATTTATCCTTAGAAGTAGATTTAATATGAATACATCTTTAGCTTAATAGAGAGCCCCAAGTTGGGTATATGACTATGCGAGGCATTCCTGAGATGTTTTGGCTGGGCTGAGGAATAACTTAGCAAGAGACAGAATTGTGCCAGGGTCACATTATTCACTGTCCCACTCAGGCCAGAATTAAAGATAGGAACCCGTGTGCTAGAGATGGAACATGCATGGAGGAAGGAAGGAAGGAAGGAAGGAAGGAAGGAAGGAAGGAAGGAAGGAAGGAAGGAAGGAAGGAAGGAAGGAA
>JAVCKT010035492.1:0-12291 GCA_032273925.1 Rhynchotus rufescens | reverse complement strand
TATAGATCATCCAAGTCCCCCATTGCCTGCCCTAAATGCAGCACTGTGCTTTCCCCACATAGCTGAGCAGTGATGCCAGAACCCCCCCTGTGCAGTGACACTGATGCAGAGATGCCCAGAGCTGGTTCTCATCTCCTTGCTTTTCAGCTGATGAGGATGAGTCTCCACCATCTTTCTAAAGCTGTGCTTTGACTCATGCCTCTGATGCATACTAGTGTCTTCTCTACTGTATTTCTCCCCCAAGGCGTGATGATATTAATCCCTCAGTGGTCTTGTTTTGGAGACCGTGCTGATTTTGCTAGCTCAGTTTGCACCTGGAATGTCCACAGCTTGTGTTCTTCTTTCTCACTGTCTCCTTTAGAGCACTTGCGTGTTTGGTGTGCACACTGAACAGATGTGTCTCTTCTGGAGGGCCTGCATTATGCTTAGGACATAAGCATGCATGAGGACATATGCTTTCAAGTGACCTGTCTTGTCGCAACAGCTTTATATGGAGTGGCAGGCCGTAGCTACATCTGAGTACAGGATCTGAGGCAGGAGCTGCATCAGATGTAGCCAGCAGCTACATCTGAGCAAACAGCCAGTTATCATTTCATGGCCTTCCTCTTGCACATGTAGGCTGCCTCAGAGCAGGCCTGGCAGCCCTGAGAGTCGCGTGCTCCTGTGGGCACCTGGTGGGGCAGCTGGAGAGTTGGCTTCCCAAGCTGCCCTGACCTCTTCCAGGCCCTCCTGTGGTGGTTGCGACCTAATTTCCAAGTCTTGCCACATCTTTGGAGGCCGGTGCCTCTCCGTGTGGCAGCACTGGTTGGGGTTCATACTTACCAGCGGTATGTTTGCTGTGTAAACGCTGTGCTCGTGTTGTGCCACAGCAGCAGCGTCCTGTTTACCTCCTCTGAGTAAAGCTCCCTCTTCTTCAGACCTACCAAACCTGACGTGTCGGGAGCGAGATCCTGCTCACGATTCCTCTGGAGCTCTGTCGCTCCCGTGACCCATCAGCAGCGTCACCTCCGCCTCATCACTCCGCATAGGAGCTTTGTGTCTGTTGTGTCTATGGCCTGTGGTCTCTCATGCCCGTGGTTGAGGGGAGGATGCAGGACCCTGTTGGGTGTCTCCTTCCCAGCCACTGCCAAATCTGACACACCTGCGCTGGGGGCACAGGGTCCCCTCCCCTCTTCCAGGCTTTGCAAACTCTTTTTTCTTTCAAAAAATCCCTCAGATTTTGATTAAGTATGCTGGAATTCAGATGTCACTGCTGGCTGCAGAGAAAAACCGATACTCTCGTTAAAAAAAGAATGAAAAGAATTCCTAAATGACTCTAGTAGTTTGGATTAAAACTCAGACAAAAGACTTTTGCTCTTTGTCTGATCTACTTACTTGAAAGACTTCATGGAAGGGGAAAGCAAAAGTTACCTAATGCTATTCTGAAATGTCAGTCCCGACTGTCCAAAGATCTTGTTGCACTAAGGCTTGCAAACTGCACGTCATTTCCTAATTAAAAAGCGACGAGCGGACGAGGGCCTTTCCCTGCTGCCTCCGAGCCTTGCGCAGCCAGAGGAGCTGCCGCCATTTCCCAACGTGTCTTTGCCTGGCTGTCCTCAGCCACCGCCACCCACTGTGCGAAAGGAAAGAGGTTAATCATGAAACCACTTCTTATTGCCAGCAAGGGGACATTGAATGACTGATAGTAAAGAAATAAACCAGGAAAGTACATTTTCTCTGTGCTAACCATAATTTTGAGTTGAAGTCCGAGCATAATCTACTGTTACAATAAAGTAGAGAGTTAAAGAAACTAATATGCTTTCCGGTTCTGGGTCTCTCTTGAGATATTTTATCTATTTCATTTACTTTAGTGAAGTCTGGTTGTAATAGTACCAGTTTTAAAGTGACTTTTTGTTTACCTCTGTCTTGGCAAATCACAAAAGTGTGTTTTCTGCTATGGTGCAACTCCTCTCAGCAGAAAAGAAATTTGGTAGTGTGAGCAAGCTATGCACAAATGCAATTATAAATTACAAATTTTCCAAGTTTAGGCTTTTTTGTCCTAGACACACAGTTGGCATTTCAATAATATGACTGTTTTGTGAATTCTGGTTGTATCCAGCAACAGGTAAAAGGGTTTGTGGACCAAGTCCAGGTCATCTGGCTGGGGCTTCCCACAAGAACTGTTGGTATCTCACAGCATCATGTGCTGCCACAGCCCTGCATACACCAACTTGTCCTCTGGTGCTGTTGCCTTCTCCATGGTCGCACTCCTTTGCAGTTTGTTCATTTCCTTCCCAGCAAACAAGGTCAGATTTCTGTGGTCCCTGCTGTTACTGAGGAACTGGCCAGTGGCTCTGCTGCGTGGGTTCTGCTGATGGGCCGAAGGAGCAGCCCTTTAAGCTCTTAAGCTCTTTGTTTTGGAGAATGCAGTGTAGATAGGAGTTGCCTGGTCTTTGATGTCCCAATGGAGGACACCAAATGGAGAGGGTGTCCCTGGAAGACACTTTTTGGTCTCCGTTCTCCACAAGGAAGCCTCTAGGGCCTCTTGTCTGGCTGCTCCAGGCTTGGACCCCGTTCAGCACCTGTGATACAACCAGAGAAACCCGACATCCAGGGAGTGCATCCAAGACAGGGTGCCCTGTACCCGACATACCCTCCTTTACTAACACCCTCAAAATCTTAACCAGGAAATCTGCCCAAATCTTCTCTATTCTCACTGTTAAAAACAAACAAACAAACAAACACTCTTCATGTTTGATCTAACTACCCAACTCTACTGATCTAGATGTTTTTTTCACTCTTCTCAGAATGGACAGTTAGGAGTTTGTGCTTTGTGGCTACCCTTTAAGGGGAATACAATGCCCAGAGTTATGCTTGTTTTTCCTGCTGGGATCCTAGTAGAGCCAAGAAGAACTGGAGATTCCTTGGTACTTCTTACCTATACATTCCTAGATATTTACCCATAATGTGATATTTTCTCATTTGTCATTGTGTGCAATGTGCACAGCATTTGTGTGGCACTGCTGACTTGTGATTCATGGCAATGCCTTGTCTATTGAATTGCTGCTTATCCTCTCCTTCTCATCCTGTATTTTTCCATTGCCCTTTCAAATTGTATCCAATTTATTTAGAGCTTGACTTTATTTTTTTCCTTGCTTTGCTTTATTCTCATCTAAAAATACAAGCTATATAGCCTGAAAATACATAGTTACACCTTATGTAAGGAGCAAACCGCACTTTGCATGTCACGCTTACCTTTCAACAGATCTAGATAGCTGCCTGTCTTCTCTAAGGCTGCCTGAAATCACTGCTTGCTGTGTGGAATATTCCATCAGAACAGTGCCAACTGCCTCTTGCAGCCTCTCGGAATAACTGTACAATAATACTGGGTAATTAAGTTGCACTTCTATTGCCCTTTTCGCCAAGGATGGCATACCCTTGCTTTAAACTGAAAGCCTGCAGGGAAGATCTATACCTGTGTTGTGGCCCAGCAGGATCCGTGACTAGGGGCTGCCGTGACACCGCGGTGACAGGACCAGCGCTGTCCTATGGGTACACGTGGCACAAACCCTGTGCCAGCACAGGAGGAGAGCAGATGTCGGCTTGGGCAAATGAGCCTTGCGATGGGTGACGAGTCAGAGGAGGAACCGCTGGCCCTGAGAACATCCAGGTCTGTGCTTGAATCTCTGTGATGATGAATTCCTGAGTAACAGAGTCGAGCTAGGCACCAAAGGAATCCTCATGGTGACAGAGCAGTTGTTAGCAAAAGCCAAACTTTTCTGCTTTCCTCCTTCAGCAGATGCTCCTTCCCTCCCCTCCTTCTCTTCCCTTTCTCTCTCTCCCTTTTTTTCTTTTTTTTTTTTTTTAACAAAAAAGGTGTCTCTCCGTGGGCTCACTCCTAGTAACATGCAAAAATGGAGGCCAGGGTGTGAATTTGTAGTGCAATTTGTAATGCAATTTATAAGGCTGCTCATTTGTAATGCAATTTATAATGCATCTCTCCTTGCCTTGAGCTGGAAGAGCATGTGGTGGGACAGCTGCAAAAAAAAAAAAAAACCCAAAACAAACAAACAAACAAACATAAAAACACAGATGTTTAATGGGGCAAGTAACAGATCATCCTTGGCGGCATCTTCGTCTGTGTTTTTTACAAGCATTAGTGGAGGGGCCAAACCCCCTGGGCTCTGCTTTGGCATTGATGGATGAGATGGGATATGAGTCCAGCTCTGGAGAAACTTCATGCTTGTGTTGGAGGCCAGTGTATTCAGATGGAGCCTTGGGGATGAGGCAGGATGCGCAGGATGGAGAAGGTGGTAGCTCCAGGACATCCTGGAAATTCTAGGATGAAGAGGTGACAGATCCCATCTCACCCGGATGCCTTGGGGTCTGTAAATGTTGCACAGCTCCTGCCTCAGTTTCCTGAGCCACGTGCATTGCCCAGGGATGTTGAGAGACTTTACAATTGTGAAGATTAAAAATGCCATAGAAACAGTAAGGACTGGAGCAGTGTGCCTGTTCAGCAGAATGTGGGGTCTGGCAGCAGGCATAGAAATGGCAGTTTTAATTATAAATGAATTTATAATGCAATTTGGAGCTAATACGTCTGGCACAACATTTTTCCATAGGAACTTCTAGGGTGTTGTGCTGAACAAATTGAGTGCAGCTTTCACAAAATTGCCCCAAACAATTGCACTTGTAATTCAGCAAATTCCTGACCTTTGCTTCGTGAATAAATTTGGATGGCGAAATGAACATATACATGAAAATACTTTTTGCTTGACATTTAGGTCCTCTTAATGAGGGTGTGTAAAAGAATAAAATTCTAACAAACACTGGTTATTTCAACAACTGAAACAGTAATGTCTTAAATTCCATTGTATATTTTCCAGGTAATCATTCATACGAAGCCTTCTAAAGAAATCCGTGGAGCCAGACACCAAATTAAAAACAGTAGATGGGCTTTTTTTGTAAGGAACACTGTCTGGCAATAGTAGGAGAACTGTATAGCCAGTGCATGATCTCTGGTTTCTCTGTTGCCATCTGAGGTGCTGAATTCCAGATAAGATGATCAATAAAGCAAAGCTCTTTGCCTCTGAGTTCAAGTCCATTTCTGTTGTCAGTTGCTAGCAATGGCACTTTTTTTTTTCTTTTCATTTTTTTTCCTTTTCCTAGTGGGCTCAGTCTTTGCTGTGCCACTGTTCAATTGGTAAAACTTAGGGTCATGCATCGTTTCAGAGGTTGTTCAACTGAGGTCAAGGACTTTTTGCAGATTGTTTTACTCGATAGTGAAATATCAACCAGTATAGAAGTACTTTGTGTTTGCTGACTGTATTCTTTTTTATTTCTTCTTCTTCTTTTTTTTTTTTAGGGAAGGAGCAAAAGATACTTTACATTTATAAACTCATATCTTCAACCACCCTCACTCTGAAAAAAAAATAAAGCTCTAAGAATATGGAGGCTTTCAGAGAAAGATGTTATAATCTGATCATCTCTCTAGATCT
This sequence comes from Rhynchotus rufescens, assembly GCA_032273925.1. NCBI lineage: Eukaryota > Metazoa > Chordata > Aves > Tinamiformes > Tinamidae > Rhynchotus > Rhynchotus rufescens. Next base: position 6,811 of record JAVCKT010035492.1, on the reverse strand, counting down.
GATATAACATATAGCATGATATAATGATTTTTGTTGTTGAATCTACTTACAGTTTCAACCGGGCATGCAGCTGAGAAAAATCTGATATACGTGTTTGTAAGAAGGAAAAGAGCAAAATGAAACAGAAGCAACATTACCTGTTCATCACTTCAGAGAAAAAAAAATGCAGAGAGAAATGCTTGATTATTGTTCACAGACAAGTTTAATGAGTAAATAACTTTATCTATAACTTTATTATTTGTAAATAATTGTGAACAGCAAATGTTTAATATGCTTTGCTAGATACATTAGGAGCCTAGTGAGGATAAGAGATTGGGACTTCTGGAACATGTTACTTGACCAGCCACAATGTGACTGGAAATCTTGCCTAAATTCCTCCTTGTAGGGAGGAATCCAGTGACACTTGCTTAACTGTTTGAAAGCTGCAGGTCTTCATAGATGTTCAAGTCCTCTAATTCTGAGGTAAGTAGCAGTGCAGCCCAAGTCCAAAGTGCAGGTGTAAAGAACTGGTTGCAGTGCTTGGCTAGTGCCTTTTTGAGGTGATTATTTCTCTTTCTCTGCTTCTGTCTTTTGCAAGTGCCTATGAAACTTTCCATCTGTTGGCCAAAATGCGGGACTCCCAAGTGGCTGCGCTTGAGACTCACATTACCTGTCTGCACGTCAGCTGCTGGGCCTGGACCCCAGCCCCGCTCCTGGAGATCACTGCTGCCATTCAGTGCTGCTGGCTCTTGGAGCGTGTTCCATACATCAGCCTCGGTGCACCAAGTGCTCCTGACACGAGGCACGTTTTCATGGTGGTACAAGTTGTAATTTCCTGGCTTCTACACTCAGAGGACCCAAGCGATTGGAAGCAGCAAAACCTGGGCCTAGAAAAGGCTCCAGTAAGGTTCTAGCCACAGTGCTTCAGCTGTTGCCTGTTATCTATAGCTGTGAGCTTTTCAGCTCCTCTGCCTGTACCCCACTAGTCCCCTCATTATAGTCACGAATCTTTTGGGGACTGTTTCCTTCATTTTATTTTTTAAATTTCCCATCACTGTGGCACTAACTTTTACTTTAAACTTTCGCATTTGGTGTTTGAGCTGTGTCAGATCTTAATGGCTTTGATCCTCTCTGCAGTAGCCCTTTGATCCTCCCTCTCTGCAATAGCCAGGAAGACTAGGATACATAGAGGCCGGATATAATAAAATAGCCTGGCCTGGCTGGACAGGCCTAGCCAATGCTATGTTTGTGCCAGGGCTCTTAATATTGCTTCTAGCTTGGGGAACGGAATGAGGGTTGGAGCTTGGAGGAAAAAGGGAAAAAGTTTTGCCGTGCTTCTGCTATTTTCCTCATCCAAGTGTCCCTCCATGGCTTAGGTCCATCCCCAGATTCTCCTGGGACTTAGGTGACAGTAAACCATTAGGGGTGACGGCTTGTCCTGATTACTTGGAGGGAAATGCTTCTTCCAGCTTCAGTCAAGCAGATGAGGCTCACGTTGCAGACTGGGATGCACCTTCAGAAGCCATTCCCCACCTCTTGTAAACCTCCCTCTCCTAGAGCCTCAGAATAGGAGACCTCTCAGTTGTAGAGTGAAGAACACACTTTGGGGAGAAGGGCTGCTGCTTCCTCGAGCAGAGGACCAGCAATATGCATAAGATAATGAGGGTTTTTAGTGATGTGTGTGAGGCCTCAGCGAGACATTTCGGTGTAGGCAGCTTATATTCATAGTTCTTCACTTAGCCATAGCCATAAGAGATAAATCTTGCTTGTCACGCAGAGTCTACAACTGTGAGGGCTGCAAAAATTGATGGTTAAGCTGTTTGTTATTAGCAGCAGGCAAGCAGAATGTCATGTATGGTCATGTGTGAAAGATTTCCTATAAGAGTAATAGTGAAGTTTTCTTGGCATGCTCGGAGCCTTGTAATCTATTGGGTTGATGAAGGCCCTTCAGCTTGTTCCTTTATTTTTCAGCCTCCTCCATTCCTGAACTGTAAAGCTCTTCATCCGTCACTCCGGCTGCATGCAGCAATTGTCCTTTGATTGCTCAGTCAATAGGCAGCAAAACCTTAGCTGTTTTGTGCTGGATATTAACAAGCCCAGAGGCTGGTCCTGCAAGCTCTCCTAATTGAATTTTGCTTACAACAACACAGCAGTGAGTCATCTGGTAGGATCAGACCTATAAATTGTCCCCATGTCTTTTTGTGTAACTTCCTGGGGAATGTCACATGGGTGTGAAAGTATGTATTATAAAGGGATGCCCTTTGCAAATGACTCTGCAATATTCTGCAATGGGCTCTCAGGTAAGAGGATATTAACTGAATAAATGAACTCCAGGCTTTATGTGCTTTATGAAAAAGTCAGTCTGGATTCAATAGGGATGAAGGTGATTATGTTCCTTAGAAACTGAATGGCACTACTTAAATTCTGCAGCAGTTTTATCCTTCATGTGTGTTTCCTAGATCATCCAAAACAAGAACTAGTTCTCAGCTAAAATCTAGAGAGTAATAAGCATTGGATGTGAGGCATTCCTGCTTCTGTGGGAACTCTCCACTGCGGGCAGCCAGTAGTTCTCCTGCAGAAGAACAGGAACAGAAGCTGGATGCCTCCCTGGTCTCCATGGATTTGCTGCCGATATTGCTTTGCTGATGGAGTGTGAATAGCAGGTTTGATCTGGGCAAAATTAATCAAGAGATCAAAGCTTTGGATCTTTTTCAAATAGTTTAGTTTGTTTCTTGTGAACTGTAGTGACTCTACTAGTGCATAAACCCAAACCTCTGCAAGGACATCCAGAACATGTCCTCCATTGGGTTTTTGGTTTCTTTGGTGAAGAAGTGTTTATTTTGCTCTTGGCACAAAACAATATGGCAATGCAGACAGCAAGTTTCTGTCCGTATCGAATGTGGCCTGCTTGTGGTAAAGTTTTCAATTTAGAGGTCTTAAGACTTTTTAAAGACTTTTTAAAAACATGTGTTTATCATTTATTCAACTAAATGCTGTCTTTATCTGCAAAGTTCACCATGTGCCAGCTTCTGTCAGAACCACCTACGCAAAAGTTACTTGATTTTCTTAATATAGGAGAGCCTAGGTTGAAACACCTGAGCATGCTCTTAAGTTGATAGTCTCTCTTATCTTATGGAAAAAAACACCTACCTCTCGAATTTCAGAAAGTCAGTCTGCTGCCCTGCAGCCTACAGTAGGCAGTGGCATCTCCTTGCAGTCTCTAGGTCATGCTGCCCAATTAACACAATTGGCATCACGCTGGGCTTCTAGAAGCACCCAGGTATTTGGTTGGAAAACACCCACACTGTTGTTCTCAGAATCCTGTTGCTTTGCATTAAATATTCTTTGCCACTGATGGGGAAAAAGATTTTGTGAGAAGGTTTCTTTGGTGTTGCAATACATGGGTGACTCGGCCTTTGCAGGGTGTGATACTACTTCTTTAATCCAGTCTGGCCTAAAATCTGCCTTAGCTTAAGCCAAGCAAAGCTGCAACAAACTATGTTTAATTAAGAACATCCAACACAAGTGCTTTGGAGTGTTGCCCCGAGAGCTGTGTGGCCCAGAGCTTGGTTCTGGCAGGGACCCATCAACCTCCAGATGGTATCAGGTTTCTTTTGTGTCCTTGATCTCTTCCCAGAAGTTTCTGCTCCCCCAGACCTGCCCATCTAATTGCAGGTATCATCATCTAGCACCTTTGTGCAGTCAAAATCAACTGAGTTAAGGAGAGGAAAAACAAAAAGGAAGAATTTAGCTTTTTTTTAAAGGCAACCCAGATCGCTTGACTAAACCAGCTTAGGGGACTGATTACATGAGCCGTCACGCTAGTGTGTTGGAGGGAGCAGCTAGCTACAGAGGAGGATAAGGCACCAGCTGTGCTGCTGTGAGGGGCAACTGATCCTGCTCTGCTGATTGTTTCCACGCTGCCAGCCCTTCTGCCGGAGCAGTTTGGGGCTCTAGGCGGATAAACGTGGCCAAACGCAAAGCCTGGGAGCAGCTGGTCGGCTGAAGCCTTCGCCGCGGCCTTGGGTGCACATCACTGCCGGAGCCTGCCAAGGCCCCCGCTCGGACACAGCCAGGTTGCTGCTGTCCAAAGCATATTTTGACCTTTCAGACCACTCTGCTAGCAGAGGAAGTGGAGTAAGTAATCTGGTGCACAGCTGGGAGCAGTAATTTCTTCTCTCATGTTATTAGAGCCAGGAAAGGACAATTTCAGCTGCTTTAAGAGCCTGTTGAGGCTCTGCCTGTTGAAAACTTTGGAGTTTCTCTCTCTTTTTACATTTTCTAAGCTTTCTTTTCCCTCCTCACCATCTCTCATTCCTGTGTCTTTCCTCAAGCAAAATGTCTTTTTTGTTTGTAGACAATATCGCTCATCTTCTAGAGCGTGGAGGCACACAGACCCAAATCACTGAGAACATCCTTGTTCCCCAAGGCAGGTAGTTTTCCCAGCAAAGGGAAGTCTCAAGCTTATATTGTTGTGAGATTACCAGAGTCTTTATTCTACTTAAGACTTTTAGATTGTACATAAATCCGAATCTGAAATCTTAATGAGATCCTCCATGTAAATACCTATTGTGAAGCAGCTTTCTGTTACCTGCAAGCATCTCTCTGAAAGTGGGAGTCCAGTTGCTGTTTTGCCTCTTGGGGGCAGAGAAAGGGATGAATCTACTTGAATACATTTGCTTCATACCAGCTCCCCTTCATTTACAGAGAGCTCCCTGACGTTATTTTGAATAAATGTAAACCTTACATCTACGTGCATCTGTCCCGGAGAGCTGCTGCAATCTCTGTGTTGATTTCCCAGGAAGAATGGAAACTTGGGACAACCACAAATGGTTCTTACAATAACATTAGAGAGCAGAACGGCAGTGGGTCCACTGTGGAGAGTGAAGCTGAGGTTTTCTCCTAATGAAAGAAAGAAAAGAGCTGCAGGGTTATCAGAGCAGAGCAGTCACGTCATTACCACTTTATCTAGGAGTGAGATTTAAAAACAGGATTTGGGTAATAAATACAGGCTTCATGCTAGTTATTAAAGTAAACACAGAGCATCAAAGATAAGCCTGCTGCATTTATTCATGGATAAGAAAGTAATATAGGAGGAACACAAATGTTTTGTCAGGAGAAATTTGCCTCTCCCGAGAGTACCATTTCATTTTGATTGCCTGAAGGGAACTTGGTCCCATTTATTACTGAAATATGGAAGAAAGAGAGTTTGTGACCTCTTCTGGGCCATGGTCACGGGGTCAGACTCCTCAGCAATTTATTAGTAGGAAGTAAATTGCCAATCATCCACTGGTACCTCTCCATATATATGGTTTTAACCATGGTAAATGTGGACTAATTTAGCTGAGTTTAGAGGGACACTTGCAGTCTATCTACCTCCCATTTCTGTGCCCACAGCCTGCAAGTGTGCACACAGACTGCCCTGGGGCATGGAGGTGGTTTGCTAAGCCTTGGTGATTGGATCATAGCCCTATTGCCTAAGCTTAGGATGAGAAATGACAGGTCAGTCATTTCGCAGGTCAGTGTAGCCAATGAAGGGTACAAGGCAAGATTGACACTATTTAATTGACCACAGTTCCCACCTAGGCCCTCCGGCATGCGAAGGTTTCAAGGAAAGGACAACGTAGGCTCCCTAAAAGCGTTCCTGGGAATTGCGTCCATGCCTAAGAGGCAATGTGAGAGAAACAGCAGGCAAAGAAGAGCTCAAAAAAGGAAGGTCGAATCATTTATGTATTTGACAGAATGTGCTGGGGATAAAAAGGATCCATCAGAGAGATGCCAGATGGAGAGCTGGCATGGTAAAGTGTTCCACAAAAGTGGAAGAGGGTCAAGGTGGTGGTACCAAAGCCAGCAGTCACTGAGTGATGGTGAAAATGTTGCTTCCCCTAGCAGTTTTCTTCCAGTGGTATCATGATGACTTGGTAGCAGAGACATTTAGAACAGAAAAACATTCTAAGATGGAAGGAAGGAATCAAATACATGGGAAGGTTATAAACCATCATCCCACTAGTATGCTTTGTAAAGGCATAGAGGACAGGGTTCCCCAGGGGTGCAGGGGTCACCACATGGAGGACCTTTATGCTCTGTTCACTTCTGTAGAGCTGCAGCCCTGTTGGCCTGGTGGGACATGGCTGTTGAGGGACCCTCTGTGATACCAGATGGGTGGGACAGAAAGAGCAAGCTGCCAGTCTTTCTCTGATCGAGTATGTCTGTAGGCAGCAAGAAAGAGAACTACTTCTCTTTATAAGAGGAAAATGTGTTGGCAAGTAAAGTCCTGAGACCCTTTCCTGGATTTCCGCCATGGTCAGAAGCAGTTCGGATGTAGAGTGTTGTCTTGTCTTATTGGGACATTGTTTCCTCTCCGCTGTTAACCCTTTATTAGGGTATCTCTGGTAGAGTGAAGGTCAGGAAGGCCAAGACAATGTCAATGAGAAGGTTTAGGTAAAGGATAAAGAAGGTCTAGGTAAAATATATAATCATGGTCACATATACTGTCAAAGCAGCATCCTCAGTCTCAGCAAAGACACAAAATATTGAGGGATGCCCAAACTTCAGGTTTTGATGGACTTAATTTAGCTTAGAGGACATCTAGAAATAATGCATAGGATTCTTGGGATGGATGCTTACTAAATGCCTCTTCCAAGGCATTCCAGGGTAAAGGGAAGAAACTGCTGCACTTGTTGGCATCACCATGCACTGCGTGTTCTGCTTCAGAGCCTACTTTGAGAATTCCTTGGAGATTTGTCAAAACTGTCTCATGGCAATTTTTGCCTCCCTCTGCTATGTCTTTTAATGAACTGAATTATATAGGAGATTATATGTGCATAAAACT
>JAVCKT010035488.1:24162-40471 GCA_032273925.1 Rhynchotus rufescens | reverse complement strand
AGGAAGGTTGGACTTGATGATCTCTAGAGGTCCCTTCCAACCTAAAATATTCTGTGATTCTGTGATTCTGTGAACTCCACCCAGACAGGTGAGTCAGCACTTTTGTTTTTTGTGTGCGTGTTTTTTTTTTCCTTCCAATTGTAGGGCATATCTGCAATGTGATACAGTTTAGCATTTTTATTTGAAATATGGCTATTAAGTTTACCTAGCTTTCTGACAGCTAGGCTAACCACAGATCATCCTGAATGCTTGTCTGTCCAAACCTTCATCAGTGACAGACTGGCTTAGCAAACTCCTTTGCTTCTCTACGTGAATTTTAGTGAGTTCCCTTGCCCGGTTGTCCCAATTGGCTTCTATACTTATTTTAAAAAATGTTTTCATTGAAAGCGCTTCAGCTGACAACTGAGCTGGAGGGCAAATAAAAACAGAAAAACTCTTGGCAGTTTAGTTGTTCAATGAATGCCTTGACGAATTTTTTTCATTGTTAAACGCTGGTCATCATCAACATTATTTTCTGAGTAGCTCTTAAAGGAAACTGTAGCCTTTTCTTTCTTCTCAGATTGCAGGATCTTCTAAAAGTGCTGTTGCTACTAGTTCTTCGCTCATTCATCAGTATGTTTATTATTCCTGGCTACTATCTGAATGATGAAAGCAGGCATAGAAGGACAGGGCAAATTCTGCAAGCTTCCTGCAGCCTTGGGAGGAGGACACAAAGTCAGTTATGAATCCTTTCTAGCAAGGAGACCACTAGCGTTTCAGTGGATTAAGGCGATGTGAACTGAGCTTGTGGAGATGCTACTCCTCACAGACTGTATGCAAGTAGGTGACTGTATGCAGGAGGTGTGTCCATGTACTTGGGTTGGAAAATCATAGCTCAAACTCTGCGAAAAGGGCTTGAAAAGTCAAGTATTTTAAAATCAGTACTGCCAAGGGCTGAAATCACTGAATTGTAGAATAATTTAGGTTGGAAAGGACCTGGAGATCTTCAAGTTCAGCCTCTGTCTCCAAGCTGGGTTCACTTTGATATTGGATCAGAAAGACACTAAAAAAAAAAAGTGTTAAAGACGTTTTATTTCAAGTATATAAATGCTACCTTAAAAGCTAAGTTTTATGCTCATTTTACAAATAGACAAATTGAAACTTTAAGTGATCTGCTGCAAAGCTACTGGTGGCGTTAGAGCTACAGACTTCACAGTCTGGCTTCTAACTTTGTGCTCTCACTGCTGGCCACGCTGCTCGTCCTACAGTACAACTGGCTATTATTTATGTGAAGGCACAAGATCCTTGTAATAAAACGCCCATCAAAGGATCAAAGTGGTCATCACCGTGGGCTCATTTTTTCTCTTGACATCATTCCGGGTTGCATGTGTTTCCCACGGGCAGGATCTGACCCTATCTGCACAGATTAGAAAAAGATATTGTTTATTGAAGCAATGTGGGTTGAGCCAGCTTGGCTAGTTGCTAAGCACAGCTGTGATTGTGTCAAATTAGGTTTACCTAGAAGTATAAAGCTTCAAGTGAAATGTTAGAAAAGCAGGTAATGCTTTCCTGTATAAATGACGCCTTTGGCCAAGCAAAATAAAAACCTGTATGTGATTATACGTACAGGTCTGGGCTCCTTTTTTTATTTTAGCACTGTGTGTACAGGCTCGAGGGCTACAGTTGCTGACCACTGCTGTTGATTATCTCACTGTAGCACATAATGTTTCGTAGCCGGAGAATGTATTCTAGCAAGCCCTTAAATTGTATTTGGACAAAGAATAATTGAACGCTGGACAGAATAACAAATGCTATGGTCAAGTTTGCTTCATGGGTTTATCGTGTTGTATTAACATGATAGAAATATGAATACTTAAATCTTATCTCAGGTATAGTTTATAACTGCATTAATCATTTACTGTATTATATATTTTTCATGTCACTAAGATTGTGAGGAAAAGATTCAATTTTCCCAGCGCAGTCAGTTGAATGTGCTTTAGATAAGTTAAAGGCACTGCATTAAACTGTTTCAACATGGCTTTCCTTATAGATCCTGTAAAAGGATGGCGAAGATATATCAAACAGTAATAACCAGTATATTTTAGCTTCTTTTTTTTTTTTTTAAAGTCATAAAGCAATACATTTTCCATTTTCATTAAAATCAGATAAATGAAGTTACTAAGTTTGCAACTTACAGGTAAACATTGACATGGACATTTTTACCTACTCTAGTTGCTAAAAAAAAATCTTAGTGGGAAATGCTCCCTATCAATTAAAGTAGCAGCTTGATAGACCCTGAAATTATCCAGAGATATTGTAAGGAATGACAACAAATGCTCACAGAATGCTCTTTATATTTGCTAGAGAAGTGGCACGTGAACCTTCCAAAGAAGGGAGTCACGGGCACAAATCCAGATTTCAGCACACTGCAGCACGCTCCCGTTTGTGTAAAAAGGGAATCTGCACCAGCACATGCATTATGCACTGCTAACTGCCTTTTTAGCTCATTATAGGAGCACTGCACATTCAGTGCCCGTGAATTATACGTAGATTCTAATTTGCAGGAGAGCTACTGATTCATTTCCTCAAAACGAGAGGTGAGGAGGAACGCGGCAGAGCCGCCCGTCCCCGCAGCATCCCTACCTGCCGTGCATTATCATCGCTAATATAAATAGAGTATTTTAAATACATTGTACAATAATTACTGATTTTTCTGATTAATTTTCCTCTAATTGAGATAAACCGACATAATCTTAATGAAGTTGTATAATATGGAAGATTTCCTGCCATGGAGTATTTATGTGACTAGACTGGATGTAAGTGGTGAGTGAAGTGTTTGCCAGCACTCAATTAGTAGTTTCTATGTCATTACTGCATTTTTAGAGGGTTTTCTTAAACTGCTTTGAATTAGTGCCACAAAACGCTAAATCGATTACATATGTGTCCTTGTATCTACCCCATAAGGAAGGCTGCCATGATTTCTTTTTTTTTTTTATGGTCTTTTCAGACTTCGTGTTTACTTCCAGGCAGTGAAGTAAAGATCATAACACAGTGCAACTTCTTGCCTAAGAAAAAAAGTCAAAACAGCAGGCCGGAGAATGGAAAGGTGAGATTCAAAGACACAAATCACTTCACAGTCACAAAAATTGCCAAAAAATAGCAGCTTGCAGCTGTGCACAGCAGGGACAGAAAACATTAAACACATGTTAAGTAACAAATAGGAGACTTAAATATAGCTAAAAGTGGACCTTATTCTGAATAAATCATGTAAACTGCCTCTTAATGGTTCTGAGGAATGTAATGAATCATGTAAAATATGCTAAATTTATATTGTTAAAAAAATCAATAGCATACCCTCACACACACTAGAAAAGAGACTATTGAGTCCATGAGTAAATATTTTTGTCTTTAATTTCCTTTTTATACGTACAGCTAGATTTGTGAAATTTCATTTCAGTTAAAGGCAAAGCAAGCCTTGCATTCAAAGCACTTCAGATTTGGGCTATGAAACTATTTCACGTGCTCTTTGCAGAGGCTGGACTTTTAATGAAATTGTCCTTCTCTTGCACCCGTTACAAATGCAAAGGAAGCGGATTATCCCATTTTTGCTACACTCCTTGAAATGTGTTTGAATTGGCCTATCCAATATCTCCCGCATTCATTTCAGTGCCTGTGAAAGGCACCACTGCTAAATGGGCAGCACGGGTCTCATCCCATCTCTCCTACTATCGAAGAAGGAGAGACAGAGGGGAGGAAAAAAAAAAAAATCTTCTTTTTATGAGACGCTTGAAAAATAAATCACCAGGTTGAGTATTCAAATCAATCCTGCTGGCAACTCTCTTTCCGTTGAAATGTTTGTTGCCTGAATATTTCTGCCTTCTGAGTATTTCCAAGCCTTCTCACTGCTTCTGCACCAAGGGTCACGTTTCAGCTTTCCTTTATATATCTTTTTTGAGATTAATGTACCTTAATGACATCATTGTGCGCGGCGATGGCAAGGTCCCCAAGTTTGCTTTTCTTCCCATCTCAGTTGCACTTCTGAACAAATCAGCTCTCAGGCTTTGATGCGTTTTCCTTTAGGGCTATCTTTCTTATAGGCAATATAGCTTACCTATACATTTAGCGAGTCTGCATTCTCTCATTAGATGCATTTTTGTCATCAATAATAAGTTCCCAGGGAGCCTAATGCGCAGGATAACGGATACAGTGTGGAATGGAGCCATTGTTTGATAATGCAATATCTCTCATAACAATGTAAATAAGAGGCTGAATACATTTCAGGGCTTCTTTGTGCTCCACGTTATTAGAGGGTGTTCTATTTTCAATCTGAATATTCATAATGTGCTCCTAGAGTGCGGCACCGAAGTAAGTGGCTTTGAGGAATTTTTTTTTTTTAAGTGGAAGAAAAAAAAAAAAAAGAAATGAGTGTTCTAATGAGGAACAGTTGAGTAGTATGATTTAACATACTTCTGAGGTTTCTATCAGCCTGAAGCCGTTCTTTCTTGGCTTGTACACAGTGCATTTACATGGGGCTGTGTTTGGATGAGTGCCTTCCAAAGTACTAAATGCTCTAATGTACTGAAAAGCGATAAATATGGAAAAATGCATGTGTGCATATATAAATATATGTGCATGTATCTGTGTATTTTTATACATTACATGTGTGTGTGTATATATATATAAATAAAATTACTCTTTTATATATATATATAAAATCTCTATGTGTACGTGTATATAGACAGATATACAAGTGCAGATATGTATGGAAGTATGTGTGCATATATAAAAATATAAATATATGTATATATTTTGTGTGTGTGTAATATGTAAATACATATTTACATACACATATTCATGCACAGTGCATCCTTCATACATATATTTTTGTGTTCTCTAGGAGTAAATGGTTGAAATTTCAGAAGCAAAAATAAAATTATACAGGTTATGTATTTGTTACTTGGAATTGCATAATCATAAAATCACTGCTCCCATCTCCCCTCAATCTGAGACTAAAGAATAAAAATAGAGAAAGAAAAAGATAAAAGAAAAATAAAAGAAAAAATAAAATTTGCACAGTGTTGTCACTTCCTCCATGGCCTGCCTGACCTTGGTAACCTGCAGATGCAGCTAAGAAGAGTTTGGTTTTAACCAGAATAACAAGCTCTGTTGCTGGATATATGATACTATAAGAGCAGACAATAACCTCTGAAAACCATAGTGCTGTTTACCAAAGGGCTCTGTGAAATGACCTTATGAGCTAACAACAGTGATAGGAGCAGAAATGGTAATTGTGATTTTTATAGCACAGTCTTTGCTAATTTCTTTCAGTGCACTCCTCAAAATAAATAAATAAACCTTAGACCACAGGAAAAAAAAAGAGAAATAAAAACATGAAAACAAAGCTGAATAGGTTAATGAAATGACAAAAGAAAAGTGTCCTTAATGGGGATACAATTGCTGCCTGAAATATTTATTACTTACATTTATTTAGATTCTTCAAGGAAAAATGTGTCTGTTTTCCTATACTTTGATTTCTGCTCTGAAGTTTGGAGGAGTTTTTTGTGCTTTTTCATCTAATATTCCTCCTCTAACTCTCCCAACGTGATTCATTTCTTTAAGATCTTGTTTTATTTTTAAGTCATCAATTACTCAAACTTTGTTGGCCTATCTATTCTCTGCCATCTGGACCCCATACCTTATTTTAAAGCATGTTCAAATAATGACAACCTTCTTTTCTCAATTAATTTATGGGCTGTGGGGACCATTTTTCATTTGTTATCATGCACTTCCATTTGATCTCTCATATCTTTCTTCTGCATCTGCAACCATAGTGTATAAATCTTCCTCTCAAGCATTGTCATGGTGCCCAAGATATATAGGTGTAACTCCCTATTAGTTCCACAAAACTGACCTTAATTTCTAAAAATGGTATCAGATGTGAATAAAGTTTGGTAAGATGATTTGTTTTGATTTACTTTGTACCACTTATCTTGGAGTTTTCTTCCTACTTTTCTTTTATCTAATTTAGACAGTATAGTCTTGCAAGCCCAGTTGCATGTTTATCCATTACCTTCCTGCCAATGCTGCTCCTTAGAGAGATAGGGCTGCAAGATTTTGGATGCTAAGAATAATAAAATGACATTTTTTTTTCAGAAGCCTGTAGTGAGCACGCAATTTCTCTTTTTGCATTTAAAGATGGTAACTTAGTTTCCAATAAAAAAACAGGGATTTTGCAGGTCTGATTGAGGTGGCATTAGTCTGGTAAAATGAACAGAAACAGACAAATCCAAATAGCTTTCATTTTATTCTGCTGTGTTGACAAATGATAAGACTTAAAAATCCAATTCTCCCACCGAGCACTTACAAGATGCTGGGCTGGCCTGCTGAAGGGCTGTGGCTCACAAAATAAAAAAAAAAACAAAACAAAAAAATGTTTTTTTGTTGTTGTTATTGTTATGAAAAGGTGGGGGGGAAGAGAGAGAGCGAGCGAAGAGGGAGGCTCTGTGTGTGTGTGTTTTGTTTTACATAAACAGACCTCAGTCCAAACTAAGGATTGCTAATTAAGCAAAAACCACGACCAGATGTTTATTAACACCTCTCAGGTTCATGGGATTTGGATAGTGTGCAGTTTTCATGGACTAATTTGAGAAGGGAAACACCTTTATTGGAATAATGGCCAATTATAATTGCCTACTTTGCCTATTTTTCTTTTATCTGGTGTGCAAGGGAAAAAATAACCCCAACCTATCATCTTAGTGCTGTTGATATTAATTCTGCACATTATTGGGGACATATTATTAATAATAAATACATAATAATGTACAGATAAAAAAAATACCTAAGCCATTTACGACAACTTTATTTTTGTGCATGCATTGTTATTAGTTTATCACATGCCAACATTTTTAACCTGTTTATATGGAGCCTGCCACTAAGTTTGCCTCTGCCAAAGCAACGATGCGTCACTTTGATGCCAAAAAGCACTGAAACAGGAAGAGTTGCTGTTGGGTCCCAGCATGGTGACTTCATCACAGGCCTCAGCTTCAAACTGTGGAGTAATAAAACTGAATAGCACAATATAAAACTCCATGTTTCATAAGACAAATATTGCTTTACGCATTCATGTCCCTTGTACTATGTTAACTGTAGGAAGAAATGGAATACAGTTTTAGTGACCCCCCTGGGACCTATAAAGGCTATTTCTGAGTCTGAATCTTGCTGTTTAATTTAATCATTTATTATATTAATATTCAAATGGGCTGCATCTTATTAGCTACTGCAAAGATGTTAGTATGTCTGAAATAAATACCTAATTATGCTTTTGAAGAGAGAGGTTCTAAAGACTTTTGTACATTTGTGCTAATAGAACAGTTCATTTGCAGATTTTTTTCTGCAGAAATCAGCAGTCTGAGCATTTTGTTTTTTTCACCTCCTTACTTTGAATAAAATAACAGCACAGATCAAATATACTATTGCAGCACCCAAATAGCACGTGAGTTTTCCCCTTTGTGCTGTTAGACTTCATTCTCCAAGCGAGTGAGTTATACAGTAGCAAACTGACCAGTGCCCTCAGCTTCTAGCTCAATAACACATTAATAAAAATAACTGCTTTAACCAAATGACCATGAAATTAAGTATGTTCTTATTCAAATTAAACAAATGGATATGCTCTTGAAAAACATTTTTGAGCCTGACATGGTCATGTTTAAAATACATTGACATTTTATTGTTTTAACAGCCCATTATTATTTTTTCCCTTGAGTGCAAACCAAAACCAATGAGGACTTTGAATTTTACCTCTCCAAACAATGGACAGCAGCTTCTTGCAAAACACATTTGGTGGTACTGCATCAGATGGGGAGCAGAGTACAGGGACATGGAGGGGGTAAAAAGAAAAAACAAGCAGATTTCTAGTGCCAGCTCATCTGCAGGATCTCTAAGAAAAACGTTTCACTAAGTCTGCGGGAGGATAAACTGAACTGCAAATACTGCATGTCAATGGTTCTAACGAATTCTAAGCTAAAATGTACACAGTCCATTTAAAGCAGTGCAGAAAATCAGCAATAAATGCAAAAGTTATTGTTTACAAAACTAAGAATTACAGGTTGCTATCTTTCAAAAGATCACCACGGCCAAACTTGGCATAATCTTCTTTTAAAAGTCTCTAAATCCAGGGTTCCTACTAATAGAAGTTTGCTGAATAAATTATGCTCTTAATAAGAGGTTCGAGGGACTGCTGGGATCTGGAGTCCTCATTTCCACCACAAGCAGCCGCGACCAGATCCCTGCAGGATGAGCCCCTCCGTGCTCCGCTCCAAGTGGACTAACCACCATCTGGGATTAGCTTTCCCACTGCAGCAGCATCACCGCTCTTGGGACAGAGGACCCCAGGTATCGCTGGCATCACCACTGCTACCACAAATTCCCGGCCTCGGGAACCCCATGGATGGAGGGGAAGGTCATGCTCCCCTGTTTATTCAGGGAAGTTTTGTCTAACACATATAAACCCTGCTGCTGGTAACAGGAGCGAGCTCAGAAACCAGAGCCCACACTGCACTTTATTCTTGAAGGCTGCCAGAACTTCCAGGCTGCCAACTCATCCCATTCACCCCCATGGATTTGTTCTGTCTGTCTGTCTATCTGTCTGTCTTTCAGATAAATATCTATCTATTTAAGTGTATCTAAGTCCCCCTTGCAAAACGGTGCACTTTGCTGTGCAGAGCTGGACCCAGTCCCACCTCACCATTCTCAGGAGACTTTCCTGACAATTATTCAGTCATCTAAAAGAATTGTCAAGGGTGCAAGGACGATCACTGTAGATTTTGCTATAAAATGCATAATATTTTATAACTGCTATTATTCTTTGTGACCAACTGACATCATTAACAACAGCCATCTGAAATATACTGTATATAAAACAATAGCTTTGATAGTTCTCTAATTAATGAAAATAACCCTTCTCGCAGTAAGTAGTTGATGCATTTCCCTGTTGGAGGATACTTAAAAATATACATCGTTATCCAATTTTGTCCTTTTTTTTCCTGCAGAATACGTAAAGATTAGATTTTCTGCCTTGGTCTAATGAGTAGAAGCAAAGCTAGGGCATCAATAGTTAACCTTATATTACCCTCTGCTGAAGAGACACAGTATCAATGCAGGGGTTTAACTACCACACCGCTAAAAACACATATTCCTGCAGTTTTAGTCTAGCCGTAAGAATGCTGTGTATATGTTTTCCTCATTATTTGGATGTGCTGTTTGAATGTTGTGATCAGTGATTCAGAGCACATGATTCATCAGGAAGACATTTGCTAGGCAGACATGTGAGGAGCTGTCTGCCTCTTCAATCTCACTGACAGGGCAAAAATGCTGATTTATAGTAAATCATTAAAATCTGCTTATTATTGCACTGCTTGTTCCTCTTCTCCACTTCAAGCCAGCATCTTGATCTGCATCATGTCTCTTACAATTTTATACTACAGCAAGCAGTTATTTAAACAAGAGAGGAATGATCCTTAGTCTTTATTAGTGCATATGAAAGGATATTTTGTTTAAAGAAGACTAATTAAGAAAGCAGACTCTATTTTCCTGCTTGGTTTAGGGAAAAATAAAGATTTAAAACATCTAAGCACAAAGAATTATTACAATAAAATGTTACTTTAAAATGACTATTGAATAGCTTGTTTTAAATAAAAATCATAAAGAAGCGGCTCAAACAACACCAAAAATATTTGGAAGGGAAGCAAGGTTGGATGATGATTCGGTTTATGCTAGAAGAAGGACAAAACACAGCTAAATATTATGTGTATGATGGCAAAATCCCTCCTCCCCAAAATAGGATTAGGTGACAGTCAGTTGCAGTGACAATAGGAGAATTCTTCTAAAATCATTTTCAAAAAGGGGGGGAAAAAGTTTTGTTTACCTTGTAGAAGATGATTTTATAAAATAATGTAATATGTAAATACGCTGTCTGATAGAAAAACAAAGAAACAATACAAAGAGGTCCATATTGTGTATGTGTTACTTACAGTAAAAATTTTAATTTGACGCCTGGGGACAGAAATCCTTGCCACTGAATTACAAAGAAGTGAATAAACTGACTCAAAATTAATCCATACAGATCTGTCCCCTTAATAATACTAATTCCGGAGAACAAAGCAGTGCATAATGCATTTTAAATTAACTTGGAAAATGCATAATTTATATTTGTTTTATTTCTTAATATTTGAACACAGGTACATTTTAGAATGCTAAGGACAAGAAAGGAAAGGACAGAGTTTGTCCATATATGCTCTATTAAAAAAAAAAATAAAGCCAGACAATATTTTTCAAGCTCTCTTAGAAAAGGACTTCAGCTGTGAAATATTACGGAGAAAGGATAAACACAGTTAGGGGAGAGAAAATGATTTTTAACATGCTGTGAAATGAATATGTTTGGTTAAAATATAAAAAGGGTCCTAATTCCTAATAAAACATTCTGAAATAGATAATTACATATTAGTTTGGATCAAAAATAATGTCCTTACTCATGAGAAGCAATTGAGAGATACACCGCAGGGTGCCCTGTCGGGCATGGCAGGCAGCTAGAATATGGTATGTAAGAGGGGTAGGGGCAAAGCAGCACAATTCAATATTCTTCTTCATGAAAAATACACCCTACATACAGGAAATGACAAGATCCAAGTCGGCTTCTTTATTAATGCTCTTCACCTACAGATGTAATATTGTCACCTGCCTTTTCTCTATCGTATTATTTACCATGTGGAGGTGCAAGGAGAAAACCAGAGATCCTGTGTAGAAGCTAGAAAAGCCATGCCCGGGATGCAGAGTTGCATTTCTGCCTCGTGTGCCGAGGCAGCCCAGCAGGTTGTCTTTCCCTCTCCAACCCAGACAGCAACCCTCCTGCTACCCAGGCACTGCACCATGGTGGTGGGAAAGAAATCATGTGAGAAAGTGGTTTATTGTGCTCTCCCAAGGTATGTCTGGTGGGCAAACTCATGGGTGCGTCACTGTCACCCTGTCCTATGGCTGTGCTGCTGCCTTTGGAAGCTTCTTGTTCAGGTTAAGGAAAGAAGGAAAGCAAACAAAAGGACTGTTGTTAGGGTAAAAGCATAGATGTGGCTGGTAACATAGTACAGGGGGAGAGCATCTGGAATTAAAGCTTCTTAGGCTGGAAAATTAGTCCTCACTGTTTTTCCTCTTTTGTCTTCCAGAATAACTTTGGATCTAATAAATGAGAAGGGTGCTTGAAGAGGGCCAAAAGATGATAGGTTTGTGTCTTTGCACTGGGAGCCACTGGGAGCTGATACTGGGCTACTGAGCAGCTCCTGAAGAGAATGACAAGTTTTTGTAAAGTCCAGAAGCTTTCCAGATATTTCCATTGCCGTGTCAAAGCTATGATGCTGCGTGAGGATACAGAGCTGAGTGAAAATGGAAAAATTGGACCCATGTAACTATATTTCTTCAAGAGAATGTTAGATCACTCAGTGCTTAAAAAAATGATGGTACATGTTCAACTGGTAATCAGGAACAATTCAGAATAATTTCCCAGGTTCAGATTTCAGTTATTAATACTACCAGTTGTTAACTGTCTTTGAGTGGTTATCGCAAGAGCACACAAAGGGTAAAGAGCATCTTTCATGGCGATTTGCTAAATAATCTTTATGATGTTCAAAGGAGGTGAAATTTGCCTGAGACCAGACTTGCTTACAACACAGAAATTTAGCCCCCAGTTGCTAAGTTATAAATCTTTCTGCCAGATTGGGTAGAACATCACATTACCTTGAACTAAATTTGTAAAGAATGACCATTGTCCTCACAGCTGTAAGAGAAAAATGTAGAGCCCGTCCCAAACCAGGGATTTTAATAGACTGTACAAATAAACCTAAAAAGTGAAGAGATAAAATGCAGCCAACTCAAATTTATCCAAACTGATTGCTTCCTAAGTGACAATTTGTTAAATAATGACTTCACTAGAAAACTAAATTGATTACATTTTGCACACTTTTAGTATTTTAACTACCTGGGAAAAAAAATCAGCTTAAGTTTATAGGAAAACATTCCTAGCTAATTCCTTTCTTGATGCTATGGTTGCGAGTTATTTTCAATAACTCAATTTACAGGCTAGCCTTATCATGTGCTAATGCAAATTAATGCTTGGAGTCATAAGTGTTTCCCTTGGAAACAGTAATTTCAAGTTAATGTCTCTTGATGTGAAATGGAGTGCAGTGTCACAAGCTCTCTCTCACCAACCTACAAATTAACTTCTGTTCCCTCTGTACAAGAAACATAGATGGCATCTTGCTTTGCTTCCCTTAAAAATCATGTAAATATACATGTGTATATATGTATACGTGTGCTCATGTGCACACACCTCTCCATTCATTAACGGTTTGGATGAAACTATCCTAGATTTTCAGTGGTGCAACCAAACCCACATGACAAAATACTAAGATTTACAGTGTACTAATCCAGCAATGACTTGTGAAAGCTTATTCTTGATTCCAAACTAGACCTGCCTGGACAGGGTCATTTGGTTTGTCATTTAGGGCTTGGTTACAAAGAATTTGCAACCAGCAGCAACCAAAACAAAATAAGAGAATTGAAGTAAGAAAATAAAGAAACGAAAGAGTAAATGAATTTAAAAAAAAATACATGGATGCAGAAGAGAAAATACGTATAGTTTAGGTTGGGCACGTGAGCTTTAGTCTTCTGAATGTCTTGAGCACCACGTATCGAAAAAAATGCAGAAAGTGTAATAGCCTGTTTACAAGATCAAGGCTCAGAAGCAAATCAAATGAAAGGTTAATAAGAGCAGAGTTCATAAATTAGGGCTTAAATTCTCTATTTCTTAAAGAGAGATTTAGATGAAAGATCATGCAATCTATTTAAATTGTAAGAATAATTAGACATATGGAAGAAGAGAAGGAATGAGATGTAATCAGTGAAAGGACTTGGTCTTCTTGACCAAGAAAATGCTCTTCTAGGCAAAGTCAAAGACATTGTATATTCAAGAATCAATATACTTTTCTTTCTTTAGTTAAAAAAGTCTCTTTTTGTCCATGTAGATTCATGTCATCTAACTCTAAATGATTTTACTTCATCAAAAGAAGCAAAATTCTTCCTTTTCTTAATGTTAGCACAGATAATTCATTCTCATGAAAAAGTGAAGACCAGACAGGCTATTGGGGAAGATTCCATTTAGCACTTTGATTTAGATATTTGGAAACAACTGAAAATATTTATTTTTATATTTCCTAACATAAATAGTACCATGTTCAGAATTATACTTGCAAACGAATTTATGAAGTTCAAAGATATCACTTTAATGTAGAAGCATCTTGTCCCTTTTGGAGATTTGTCTTGTGGCACATTTCTTAAAAGTGTGCAGAAAAAGATACTGCAGATTCAGCACTTAAGAGAAATGATAATCAGACACTATCACTTTTAAATCATAATGTTGCATTACATTGCAACACCTTGCTTTTTTTTTTTACAGCTCTTGGCAGTTCCCTGAGGACCATCACTCTTTAGAGAAAATAAGAGATGTCATCAGTAACAATCCTATGGGAATTCTTGCACTTTGGGAAGGGGGTTAAAAAAAAAAAAAAAGCCTACACATAAAAGCAGGATTGCTGCTGATACAATAATTGAGAATCACTTGGTGAAAATGTGGTGTTTTTTTATGATTACTTCCTTTAGACTTCATTCTGTGGAAGAATAAAACAAAATTTCTCTGCAAAATTTCTATGGCCAAATGGTAGGAGAAAATAAGTCAGTGTTTCAAGGTGCCTTTTGGATAAGCACAACAGAAAGGGCTGAACCTTCAGATCAGCTCTACCTTGGGCTGGAAGAAGGTGGGATAGAAACGAAGATCATTTCATTTCTGAATGAGAGGCCTGGTCCCTGCTCTCTCATGAACATGACAACATGCACGAGCATCCCTTGAAGGAGTAAAGAAACCCAGGACCAGCCTGGCTGATAACGCTGTGCCCTCCTGCAGAGCTGCGCTCTCCCAATCAAAACCTGCCTTCCCAAGGAAAGCACTCTGGTGTGATTTGGTTGTCCATCTGGCTAGCTACCAGAAGAACTGGAAATACAAGCAAAAGCCAAATGAAGCCTGAAAGAGAAGGCTGCCCATAATTTTGTCAAAGGGGGTGGAAGGAATCTCTGCATTGAGGCAGGCAGAGCTCAGCTGCCACACGGTCCCCTGCAGCAGCCACCAGCTCCATCCCTCTGCTCTCCCCTTGCAGAGGGACCGCTGGTCCCTCCTGGCCATGGCCATGGGATACCAGGCACGGCAGTGGGGTTTCCAGACGTTAGGAGCAATAGTCACTGCAAGGGCTGAGAACAGCACAAATAGGGCCCTCGCTTCCCCTCTTTGTTTATGAAACAGCTTATTTTTAGGAGTTTTCTTTTTGAAGGGAAGAAACAATAACTAATCAGTAAATGCTATCTTGCATGTGCATCTATCACTGAGTAGCTGCAGCTACTGTAATGTGATATCGTACATCAGCATCAAGAGGGATTAACAACTCTGTCAAATGGCACCAGCGAAACTGTGTCTGTGCAGTCAGCTCCTGTGGAAACACTTCTGAGCAGATGAAGTTTAATTCAAATAGTTTTCAAAAACATCTCCAATTGTCATAAATAGGAGAGTCCCTAGAGAAGCAGATGTTAGCGCTACCAAATGCAGTAAAACATCTTAAGAAAAAAAGCATAAATATGAGGAAACTTTACTGATAGAGTACTTGCTGGAGAAAGACTGAAAAATTCACTGTGGATGTCATTTGGCATTTTAAAATAGTATCATGTGTGTCATTAAAAAAGAAATATTCTCTTAAATGTCTGTTATTTCATTTTGAAATGAAAAATACCAAATAGTTAAACTTTATTATGTGTAAAATTGTTTTTAGATCATGATGTAAATGTTACATACAGGAAAGCAAACTTGAAAAGCAAGGAAAACCCACTTGCTTCAGAAACACTCCAAACACCAAACCCAAACAGATGTTTTTAAGCTGAACTAAATGCAGCAAAAAGCACATGTGATCATCTATTACCAAGCCCTCAAGGAGGCTGGGCCAGGATTATTTCAGGGCTCTAAGTCCTGCTTAGGCTATTGTGACCCATATATGAATTCTTGATAGTCTATGTGTAAAATAGAAAGGGGCCTTTTGGCATGTGCAGTTTTCATCTAGCGTAAAGTCTTGCTTTAAACTGCTCAAGAGCTGCAAAAATGGCCAGACTGCTGTGGTCACTGCCGCACAGTGTGTCACACAGCCTGCTTTCCTGCAACTCTACTGCCTTCATAACCCAGACCCCGCAGAGAGGTCTAGCTTTCATCTCCATGTCACACAGAAGCAGGGTAACTTTTCAATAATTCATTATTTGCATTAAATTGGAAACTATGCGTGCAATTTAAGTGTCTCCGGGTATTCCACACTCACAGAGCTCTGTCACTTTTCAGTCTGCTGCGCTCGATTTTCAGCTGTGTCTTGCTGGCAGGTGTACCTGGCTGGGGTTCATCCTGGAAAGGGCTTTAATGCAACTTGTATCACTGAACATGGGAAATTCCCCAAATCAGGTCCTGCCTCCTGGCATCAGTGTAGCTGTATGAGCAACCAGTCCCTTGCAGGGTCAGCTGAATTAAAACAACTGCTGCCAATATCAGCCAGAGAGGCAGGAGTCCTTTCCCTTGCTTTACAAGTTGCTTTCTTTAAGACTTGGTTTTTAAAGACTCATCATGCTTATAGCTTCTAATTCATATATACACACGCACAAAAATAAGTCACAAAAATCACCAAAAAAAAAAAGCTCTACAGCAACCTTAAGCAAGCCAGATCACCAATGGCTAACCAGAAAGCACAGGTTCTAATAGCACATTGGTGGTATCAGAATTATTGAGCTTCTTCATCTGTTGGCAAAATATGAGCAAATATTTACTGTTCTTTCATTTCATTAATGATTTTTTCCTCCTGAGCTCTTGGATGCCAAGCTGAATATATAATTATCACATGTAAATGGTGACGACCTATACCAGTAATTTACATTGTTACATAAATGAAGTGCATAAATGTGTGATGACCTTAAGCTTCTCACTATGGTTTAATGATCCTTCAATAGATTAATATTAAAGAATTATTTAGTTAGTTCCTTTCCAGGAGATCAACACTACTGACACATCATATTGCAACAGGTGATTCCAGAGCCTGTTTGGGGCAAATTCCAGTGTATCTCATGCCTCATAAGTCTTACTTGGCAATGTAAAATATAAAATACGTGGCCAATCTGATGAGTTGCTAAGGATAGTACAGAAGCCACAGTCCCC
>JAVCKT010035488.1:0-15320 GCA_032273925.1 Rhynchotus rufescens | reverse complement strand
CATTATTTCTAATGCTCTTTTTTTTTTTTCCTTCACAGAGTGATCATAAAACAATTGAAGCTGTAATACTTCAAATCCGTGAGGGAATCACATCTTTTTTTTTTTTTTTTTTCTCCTGCATCTTAAAAGTCCACCTTAAAATGCCTAAATTACTGTGCCCGCGTGGCCAGGACATGAGAGAGGGCTAGGAGTCCAGGACATGGCCATGGTTTTCTCTGGACATTTCCTAGGCTTTGGGTATGTGCACGAGGAAGGAGCTCATTGCTCTGACAGGGCCTTAAATTTCATTTTCTCCAAATATGTGCACAACTTTGAAATTTGCTCTGAATAAATACTTGCTGGCAGTGAAAAGCAACTTGTCGAATGGCCAGTGAAAGCAAGCAAAAGGAGCAGAAAACCAGGCTGCAAGGAATGCAAACATTCACAGAAAATATTGTACGTTATGTACCTAGTTCTGGTGAACATCATCATTAGCCATTTCACTGGGATGTACAGCATTAGCAGATCACGTCACTGCTTTAACATAACTATTAAAAAGATAATGCTTCATAGGAAGGGAAGGAGGGGGGAATCCAGGTAAAGAAAGGCCAAAGAATCTGCATTTGATATCAGTGTAATTCTACAGGAAAGCCAAATCTGCTCTCCTTGCAAGGTCTTTACAGACTACAGATTTTACAGTGCCAGTTCATGTAGAAAGAAAAAGGAAAATGTAAAGCCTTTGCCAGGGCTTCCTATAATGCAGGAGCTCCATTATTACTATTATATATCCTCCTTTCAAAGTTTCCTGGATTTCCTAAATGTAACAATAATTCTAATAATTACAAAACCGAGAATACTACTTCTGTGACCGACTGCGTTGCCTGTTTTCCTCCAAGCTAAAGCTCCGCTTTCATGTAATACATAAAAGAGCAATATTGCTCTGATGAACTAAGACACATGAAATATCTAATTAACATTAAAATATTGTCTCTTGTCATTAGCTTCATTTGCACTTTAAGTGTCAGTTCTTGAGAGAGAGGTTCAGAAGCACTGACCTGGCCCTTGCATAAAAAAAAAAAATGCAAGGCAGAAAAAAAATAATACACTCTAATGTATCATGTTATGTATAAACAGAGCTGCTTTAGCCTCTACTGCGATTCAAAGCGAGAGTTTCTCTAAAGGCAAGAAATCCTTCTCCCTTCTGCTCCCTTTCTGCTGCTGGAAAGGCCACATCCACCGAGTCGATGCAGGAGCCGACACGGGTGGTCAAGGGCTGCCAGGACCAGGAAATGCCCATCCTGGCACCTGGCCCTGATCCTTTGCCCTGTGGCAGTTGGGACACCACCGATGCCCTGGCTGCTTACGCCTGTTCCCTCCTCTTCCACGCTTCCCGAGTTCCCCATCCACTTCCTTCCAAATAGGTCAATCCCAAAGACAAAACCAGGAATTGGGGTGGGCATGGTGGGGTTGGATCCCCCTTGCCTGGTAAATAAGGCAGCCGCTGCAGTCTAACGAACTTATTAAAACTGATAACCTCTTGCGATCATGCTGACGGGAGCAGGAAGGCAAAGGAAGGTCATTATTTTCATTTGAAACTGACCGTTTTGTTAATCAGGTTTGGATTATTTATGTTGCTAGGAGGTTTGTGCCCAACGCGAGCGGCAGTTATTTATTTATTTCACTGTTTGTTTGTTTGTTGAGGACCTGGCCTGAAGTTTGCCAGATGCCCCCGGCACACGTCCCTGCCACGGGCACGAGCCCCGCGGAGCACGTTGCTCTCCGGGTGGATGCAGCTGCACATCCAGCCTGGCATTCCTTTAGCTCTCCAAAGCCCTGGGAAACGGGAATTGTTAGAGGGGAAAGTTGACAGGGTCTGGCTGCAGCAGCGGGGAGCAGAACTGCTCCCGCTCCGGGAAAGGCCCTGCAAGGGGCAGGGAGAGCAGAACAAGTCACCAGGGATGCCAGTCCCACCACCGTGCAGCCTCCACATGCCGCGGTCCCTTGTGCCTCGACGTCGGGATTAAACACCAAAACATGTAAAACTAATGGTGTCACCATAATACCCTTAGTCAGCACACCTCCTGGCTGCCTTGCTGTTACTCCTTGCCATTTGTAGGTCAGCATCTAATGGATGAGCTTTACCGGCCTGCATATTTCTTTTTGGAGTTCATTAAAGCCTGAAGCAATTGCACCTTAACATTTCCATGCAATTGCAAATTTGACCTCTGGCAACAGGCCTTGCAAATCGATTCATTTCCGAAGCAGTTATGATTTGTCCTCGCTGAGAAGTTTTGGCAGGGGGAGCAGCCATCCCTTCACTGTGCACAAATCAGCCCACATCAAGGCAAAACTCCACGGCAGGGCTCAGCCCGAGTCACAAGCACAATCACAAATCAGAAGATCGTTTTGAAGCATATTAAAAACAGTTAATTATTTAAGCATTATCAAATATTTCACATGCTAAAAATTGATGGCAAAACAACCAAATGCACCCTGTGTTTAGTTAACACCTAGAATTCCACTTTGACCCTCTGGTACCAAAGCAAAGAAATTCACAGTTAAGGATACATGTCTAGGAAGTACTCTGTGCTTAACTCACACTGCTTTTACAAGGGGTCTGTGCACAATTTAAGTGCCATATGTCCAGAGCAAAAAAAAAAAAAAAAAAAAAAAAAAAAAAAAAAAAAAAAGTATAAATACCTACTTTATTAATATAGGAGTTTAAATCTTGTACAAGATAATATAGAGTAATAACTCTATCTGACTGTTGGTTTTCATTTTCCCCAGTACTTCAGATAATGTTCTTTTAAACTATTATACCATGAGTTAAGGCGGCTGAGTTTTGTTTCATTTTTTAATCATCCAAAATGCTTTAAGTTTGTGGAACACTAACTCCTAAATCAATGCTGATGGCATACCTAAAGTACAAGTGGTATGTTTAAGGAATTTCATTCATTAAAAATAATTAAAAGTAGGTAATTATTTATTCTTTAAAGTGAAAAGTCCACTTCTGCTGCAGTTCTGATTGCAAGCACTTATAAGTGCAAGCATGTAAATCAAACAAGATACTGCATTTATTTTTGTGCATAGCTTTTCTAAAAGTCTGCCCCAATCGCAAACAGAAACAAACTGAAAACCACTGCAAGAGTAAGTCTTGAGTCTGAAAAGACTCTTGATCTTAATAGTCTATTTTATTACTTCTCAGAATTTGCCTCAGGATTTTGTCACATTTTTATCTGATGGACTGAAGGGACCTTGAATACAAGTCTATATTCCCCATATAGGTACTTGAAGTTGATTTCAGGTAGGGAAGCAGCTGAGAGGTTTTCCAAAATGCAGATGTAATCTGATTAAAATTTTATAATTGAAAATGGGTGCTTTAGCACCATCCAGCTGCACACACAATACTCACTCACCTACTGGAGTCCTATGAGAAGTACTTTACCTCTTACTATTCAAAATAATCAATGACAGTATATCATCGCCTTCCTCAGCATATGTTATTCATTGCCCTTCATGGATTCGCAGGGCTCAAAGCATAATCCCACAAAAAGCTTCCAAAGATTTTGAGACGCAATGAAAACTACACTCACAAGATCAGCCTGCAGCCACATTCTGCTTGTGATCTAATGCAATAAAATATATGCCATCACATGGTACAATAAATATTATAGTTTAAAAGTGTTAGCAAAAAAACAGATAACAGAAACATACATATATGTATATATATAAACATTCTTTCTGTCTGCATTTTGCCTACCAAACAAGATCCAAAAATATTTTTTTGCCCTTTTTATGTTTGGGCTAGGAGAATAAATCATGTTTCACATGACTGAGTAAAATAGTTGATCAAGAGAAACTTCCTTTAATGTGTGGCCATGACAGCATTACAATTTAGTTGAAAATGATAAAGGTATGCCTTGGTCCATGTCAGAGAGATCTGTCCTCCCTGATCCACAGAAAAATTATCAGTACTGTGGCTTTTGTTAAGTCTTTTCATGCAAGATGTCATTTTTCAGGAATGTACAGTAGTTATCTTGTAGTGAATGCAAACAAAGTTATGAAGTCTACAAATTAAAGTAAAGATGAATATCCTGTTCTCTGGTTAATGTAATGTACAACATTCTATACTTCCATATCAAAATTTCATCTATTTTAATATACAATAATTATAGCAGATAGGATTTCTATTTCAGACCATGACAAATGTCCTATTGCTACACAATACAGCAGCTCATGTGGTCCTCACCATTGTTCAACAAGGAAAAGGAAATGAACCTTTCTAACTACTGGGACTTGGGAGGTTCAAAGGCAGTTCTCATAGAAGCTGTTAAACAAATGCAAAGCAATCCTCAAATGTGGAACTGTTGCACAGAGGGGGTTTCTGATTTGATATTACAGCAATGAGAGCTCAAAACTATTCCGAGGTGCCCATGTTGTGCTCCTGGGAGCTCCTGGTTGCTGATCAGTACAGATTTGGGTGCATCTGCAGAGCACAGTGCAGTGCCATGAAGACCTGTCTGGTCTCTCTCGAGCCCTTGAAGCAGCACAACAATCTCAGCCCGGCAGTCTGCCTCAGATAATCCTGGATACTGAACTGATGCTGCAGCTACTACTAGCCGGGACTCCAAGTTTCAGAGCCTGGTTGCGCAGAGCTATCTTGGGATCCTCACATGACACCATCAGGAGCTTGTACCAGACATATTTTGCACAAATAAAATCACCTTATTTTACAAAATCTCAATTTGGGGTATTTAGTGGAGAGAAAATTCAGTTATATTAAAACACTAGTGATGTGAGGAAGAGACTAGCATCAAATTTCTGTAGTACCTTTTCAATCTGATTTGACTTAATAAGTGTTCTCTGGTCAGTGGCTTAACTTCAGTGCATCATTATTTATCATTTGTAAAAATGATGTATCTGTTCTCATCTACTTCAAAGGCAGTATGATGGGCAGCAAAGGGATTTCAAGTCACTTAACTGCAAAATAGTGACAGTACATGAATGGTGCTAGGAAAGAACAAAATATTACTTTGGTAGGTGAATAGTTTGTACCTCAGAGCCACTGTGAGCTACTGACCTCCTGTGTCATCTCAGCTTTCTGTGTCTACTTGACTCTAAATATCATGTGAATAAATAACAGACAACCAGAGTCATTTTAAATTTAAAAGTATCTGGTTCATGTTCTTGGGGCAGTGAATTCCATGATTTAATCACAACGTGAGCAAAGGCAACACCTCCTTTTACTATTCCACCACCCAAATAGCTCTAATGATGGCATTTTAGAGACTATGTACAGAACTCCAATTGATCGATCAATTTTTGAGTACCTCTAGTACCTTTTCTCTCACTCTCTTCCTATTCAATGCAAGTCTCGCAGTGCTCAGCACCTCGGGTGATCTTTCTGAAGGCAACACAAGCTGGAGGAGGTCTGCAGGATGTGGCCATGACATTGACCCCTGTAGAGAAAGCACCAAGTCACAAAGAAAAGGCAAGATCTTGCTCCCATTCCTGAAGGAAATAACTAACTCCTTTCTATGTCACTAGTTAAAACTGAAGGCATTGTGATTGGAGGGGTGAATTTCTGAGTACCCTCTCTTGCCAGAACACAGTATTGCTATGTCTTTCTTTTTTATTAACAGCAACTAAATGAACCTCAAAAATAATCTAGACTGAATGACAGCAAAACAAACTAAAATTAGTAACAGCATACTCATTGCCTAGGGCAGCATAGAACTGATGGCTGATGTGATGGTGACAGACAAATCCTTATTCCCATTCTAAATTCTGTCTACTAAATAAATAAGTAATGTCGTCAATATCATTTTCAGCCTTGCACTCATCTCCTGCAACTTTTACACTATTATTGTATTGTCTTTGACTAACTCTACTGACATCTTTTGGTACCTGGGCTGATTCAGAAGTAGTATTGCTGCCAATAACCCCATAGCAAAGAGCTCCCTGGAATCAGATGGCTTAGAGACTTTGATGCATAAGGAATGTGCTACTGAACTCACAGTGACTATTCCTCTAAGTTTTCTTAGTAGATATCCAGTGCCTGCCCTATCTCATATTCTTCTATATCAACCTTTTGTTGTGAGTAAATGCTTTCCAGCTTTTCCCTTGTACTTCCTGATTTCTCTCCTATTTTTATCCCAGATGTCCTGTTAAAAGAAGAAGAAAAAAAGTATCTGAATAGTTTCTTATTTGTACAGAAAGACAAATAACAAAATGTAAGCGGTCATGTCAAAATTGATATAAAACCTGCAAAAATGCATAGATTCAGATATCAGATTAAGTTACTTGAACCTTTCATACTTTTCAGACAGAGAAGCTGAGCTGTCCTATTCAGAGATCTTTGTCGGAGTCTTCAGCGTCTCGAGCCTTATTTTCTCTTCATGTTTCTCTTCAGAAATCCCCAGGCACTTTTTGGAAAAACAGCATTTGAATTTGAAGTATTTAATACAATATGTTAATATGAAAAACATTGCTGGCCACCCGACAAGTGCCTGTACTGCCAATTGGTTTCAATACCATTTGTGAATCATCTCCTGTTGCCCCAGAATGAAAAGTGATATATGTTACATGACTTGTTGTTAGCACTTCATATTCTTAGCAACTTTTTTTTAGTATATATCCATCTAACTTGCCCTCTGATGCCACGGCTTTCCTCTGGTCTCATGCTAGTCAGCACTTTTGATCCTAGCTTTGTTCACCAAGGAGGAGAGGACAGAGCTGAGAGCACATCTTTCAGCTCAGTCATGCTCTTCCCCGTTCATCATCTATCTGGACGCAATTTCCAGATCCCGTCCTTGGATGTACAGATATTTAAAATTATCAAAGTAATTTAAATCCAACACATGCATTGTTGCACATTTGGAAAAAAAAAATGCATGATTACTATGCAGATATCTCAACTCACCCTCCTTTGGAGATTCCTTATATAGTCTTTCTGTACTTAGATATGACAGGGTCATCTATAATATAAAGGCAGAGAGTGAATAAGGACCTTTCGGAAGTCCGTATCATCCATGTCTTGGCTTTTCTAGTCAGCTCAACAGCTGATCATTGCATTACCCAGAAAAAAACTTGCCAACATATATTTTTCCCTTATCCAAAAGTTTTGCCAATGCAGTCATTGTTTCAGTAGGATATTATCAAGGTTTGATGACAGATACATCTGTGACCTATTTTCATATCCTTCTTAAAACTAGGAAGAACTCATTAGCTGTACACAAATTGATCTTCCAGATTATCCTGATTTTCAGAAAAGGCTAAATATTTCTAAGATCCATAGTGCCTCAACTAGAATGATCAAAAAAAGTCTGGCTGCTTCTTTTGTTCTTTCACTAATACCAGAAACAAGTTCAATGAGTTCTCCTCATTCTACTTTTGGAATGGGAAGGGAAATACTCAACTTTTCTAGATCTTACATCACTACTGACAGGATTCCAGGAGTTTTAAGCATGGTCACATGAGGAGTGATCTCCTAATGCCTTAGTGACACTTTCTTATTTCAATAGTTTTGAGATATCTTGATCGATGTTTATTTGTCTAGATTTTTCCTAGAAGAGAGTGCAGATTACATGGACAGGCCAATGAAACACTTTAAATTAAAGACAGAAATTCAAAGAATAGTGACTTTCTACCATCCAACAACAAAAATAAACTGCAACTGTTTTGATATTTAAGACAGTTGTATTGATATCAAGGATATTTAAGGTGAACTACAAAAGACGTCTTTGTCTGCTAGTGAAATAAATGCATCTTTCTTGTCTTTGTGTTATATTTTATTACAATGTACCCCTCTGTAACAGATCTCTTAAAAGGGAGCAAGAGCTAGAGTCAGATTAAGTGGAGCCATATGTCCGCAGCATAAATCCATATAATGGAGTCATGCACATGGGAGGGATGCCCTAAAGAAGAAACAGAAAGTGAGAGAAGAGCTGCTGAGCTGGAAGAACAGAAAGCTCTTCACCAGCTGAAGCACTGTGTTGGTTCAGGGTGGAGGGTTTCACTTGGCCTTGGAGCGGCAGCCTGCTTGGATCAGGGAAGAGTTATGCAACAGTCTATCGCAATAGGCTGCTCCTTGGCAGTTTTAATCTGTAGGTTTCCATACGCTGTCAGCAAAGCTTGTGCACTGCACAGATTGTGTGTCAGGTCTGCACATCTCAGAGGGCTCTGAGGGGAAATTGAGCATGACCAAGGCATGCTGTAGAACCACCGGACACAACAGGGCCTGGGATAGTACACTGCCCTCCTCTTAAGGCACAGTAGTTTTTTTAATTTACCTCCATGGGCAGCCTCCAAAGCAGGTATTGTGCACAGGCCCTGCTCCACAGCAAGGACCTGGCCCTGTATAAACCATGGTAATTATCAAGTGTCCCTCTGCCCACTGATGAAAATTACCCTCCTGTGTTTGAATGGCAGAACAGCATTAAAAGTGTGCACCAGTTTTTTTTTTTTAAAACAGCCAAACAAAATTCACAATGAGGATGATCTTGTAATTACATACATGTCAGAACAGAGAGCACGATAGTTTGCTCAGATTTCCTTGAACATTTCTTTAGAAGAATTTGTGAGGAGAGAGAGAGGGAAGACTTTGTTGTAAATCAACTTTGGCATGAAACTTTTGTAAGGAGGTGCCCAACATGCATTACATTCTTTGTTCTGTGTTTTTCCTACATATAAAACCTTGACAACCTGTTATTCTATGATTGATGCACTTATTTCTTCTAAAGTATCACTAACCAAGCATATCATTTTTATACAGTAAGTGTATATTCAATTTCCTACAGTTTGACTGCTAAACAGGCTCAGCAGTAAAACAAATATATACTGTGGCAGCACACTTAAGAGAGACCAACTGAAAAGCTTAGAATACTCCTCGTTCACATTCCCTTTGTTTTTAGCAATGATGAAATCACAGCAGCGGCAGCACACGCTAAATATCCATATTTTTAAAAAGTTGTTTTGTCACTGGATGCAGTCTGCAACTGTTGCAGACTCTATACAGTGTTAATAGGAATATTATGATTCATATATTCTTGCACAATAAGACAGAATGACATATCAGGTTTGCAGGCTCTCCTGACAAGGTATGAGACATTTATCTCGGTTTTTATACCATACTCTTATCAGCCAAGTATCTGAACAACTATTGACATCATTATCATTCATGTATTCACAAAATGTGTAGGGGTCTTCCAGTTACAATCTGCAGGGTATGAAGTTGCTCCTTCATACTGTGAAAGAAAATATAAACCAAAGATAAAGAATCCAGACTCCTGTTGGCTTAGCATTGGATCCCGGGCACTCTTGGACCGGGTGCGAGGGTAATAGATCTGCTAAAATTCATGTATGTTTATGATGTACGAGGCATTTCAGCTGACATTGAATCAGGTCAGTGGGTCCATTGGACAGGATGCAATGTCAATGGAACTGTTATGTGTTATTGATGTCAGTCACAGAATAGATAAAAACATTAGCAAAATAGCTTCCGTTGCCATTTCAGGGTTTTTTTTTTTTCTTTTTCTTTTCATAAATGACAAAAGGCACCAATCCATATTAAATACAAAACACCTCCAGAGTTTCTGATTCTCAAACAGTTTTGACTTGGAGCAAATGTAGGAAAAGACAAACTACCATCAAAAAAATATTTTATCAAAAAAAAAAAACCCCTTAGCTTAATCACATTAACAACTTCATTATCAACTGTGGAATGATTTTTACCTAAAAAAGAGAAATATGCTCACTCAAGGCCTTCTCCTGCGAATTGTCAGACATATGAGTAGTTTTACTCACATAAGCTACGTTTTTCCTCACCTCCATGCCATTAATGCACCCTATACCACTAAATTTTAAAAATCCAGTTATTTCTTACACATAATACAACTTTACACTATCCTGTGACATTATAACTCACATCAGCACGCATTCACACTGCCAAAGGGATAAAAAGACCTTCATGCATACACTCAGGGACTATGCATATGCTTAAGGTAAATGGAAATATAGAAATTGACTTAAAAGTTTTTAGTTCAGATTATACCTATCCTAACTTTATGCATTTCATACAGGTCCACTGAATTACTCCCAAGTGATATGTATGAATGTGCTGTTACTACAACTGAGCCATTCTTAAGTTAAAAGCTTTAAATCCCCTAAAAAGATGAAAATTCAACTGCATGTGAAATGCCATGTAAAAGATATTGAAATGTGTAAATATTTATAGCATTTATCAATTTCAGAGGAGTGAAATAACTGCTGTAGGACTGACTGCATAAGGACTATGAACAGTTTCTGACTCACTTTGAGTCTCTGGTTCTCTAGATTGTTCAAAACCTTAAGTATGCAAGGAACATCATTAATTTCAATAGGGTTGTGTGTACCTAAAAATAACCAAAGCATGAATCATATACATTGCATTTACCAATTAGATCCATAAAGGGATAGAGAAACATGTATTTACCCAATTTGCATACTCATAGCTACTTTGTGTGTATACCTTTGGAAGGCTCATTTCAGACTTGCATCTTTGCACCTGCACCTGTGGAAGATACAGTTTTGTTTAGAGCAAAACTTAGGAAAATACGAAATACAGTTTCAGTAAAGCATATTTTCTCAAAGAAATATGATAAGGCTAAAGACAATGCACTCAAAAATGGCATGTCTCCTTGTTTGGTGCTTTCTGATATATGATTTACCTGAACATTGCTATTATATACACTTATCCTATTGCTTTTCTGTGGCATTTAGAATACCCCATGACAAAGGGCACAATAAAAACAGGGCAACTGATACCAGCCATCTGAGTTCTTGCCACTAAGACCTCCGAAATCACCTCTGATGCCTCAGGAATTTACAAACTAAGGAGTCTTACTAATGATCTGATACACAATCTGGATGATGCTTTGTTAACTTTTGTGATAATCCCTTTTTACTTTTCTTGCTCCTATCCCCTGCAACTTATCTTCCCTTCATAGCCCTTTATTTTGAACTAGGAATGCATACAGGGTCATTAAAACTTTAATTTGTATACTGAAAGTGTTGGCAAAGATACGTTACCACTATATATAAGTGTTATCTTGAGAAGTGAAGGTACAGTAATAATCTCCCCCTTCGTCCCCCCAGAAGAGATACCACTAATTAGCGATTCTTTGATCCTACCCTCTCTGAACAGAGAATACCACAAGGAAGGTCATAAGCCCTCTAGCAAAAGTATTCAACCTCTTACATGTAAACCAAGGTTCACAAAGTAGACTAGGTTTTACAACATATTGTGAACTGTGATTTCTTTGAATGAGTCCTTTACCCAGACAGGCAAGAGCAGTTCTTACTTCATTTGGTATCAAATATGCAATTTCCTACTAGTTTAGAAACAGGAACAAGAACCAATTAACCAATTAGTTTAGAAACAGGAACAAGAACCGATCTCTTTTGGACTCAGCAGAGAGGAGCAGCTGGTGCAATGAGCTTGTGCAGGTCGTGGCAGTCGCCCCCACGCGAAGGATGCAACGGTGACAGGAAAGTGCCAGGGCTGATTTTTGGTTTTGCCATACTGCTAACAACATAGAAGCTCGGTGAAACGATAGTGGATAATGCACCCCTATATGGCCAAGATTGCATTCAAGATGCACAAGAAGGGAATCCACCTTTGTCTCCCCTCCCGTGGGCATCCCTGGGGACCAGGCACAGAAGAACCAGGCTCTTCCCTGCTCCAGGCTGTTAGAGATGCTCTGCACTGTAAGCTGTCCATTCAGGGAATTACACAGATACTTTATTCATGAATATATACCTGTTCTTTAGCAAAGTCTGAAAACTTTTTCCCCTTCCTAGGGCTCTGTTCCCATATAGCAAGTGGCTGTTACAAGTAATCTGAAGAAATTCCTCCTAGGTTCTCTGCTCAGTGTTTCCCCCTCGTCACAAACCAAACTATCTCGTGTTATAAAGCAGATAACTAAGTTTTTTTACGAGCAGGTTCTTAAAATATTTCTAAACTTCCCCCTCCCCGCTAAGCCTTTTGATGTAAGGAGAAAATCTCATGCAGTGGCTACCCTTATCTCCCCAAGAGAAAACAAAGAGAGTTGAAGGAAAACGTCTTCTGCAGAGCCTGCCTTTTCTGCACGGCTCTCCCTACTGCGTGCCAAATAATGGCATCTGTTCCTGCTGTTCTTTAGTTCCCCCATCCAGTGTGTTTTCAACTTCCTGTGAAAATTTGTGGTTCTTAAATCCAAAGGTCATGTTTAACACTTGAGTTCAGTTTGGAAGGATTTGGATTTGTTTCTCTTCTTTTTTTTTTTTTTTTTTTTTTTTTTTTTTTCTCTTTTTTCCCCCAGCCCTCCTTTGAAAATTTACAAAAGCCTTTCATTTGGTCTTCACATTGTGGGCACTTTACACACTTCAGCATCCATCTCTGCAATTCTGACTAACACTCTGCAAAATATCCAGTCATGTATTGATAAGCATTAAAGTGTTTCTGCTTCCTTGCCTTCTGCTGAGGGTCAACACGACATCACCAGCACAAACTCCTTCTGTGCTGCTTTCCCCCTGTGATCGATGTGCAGCACATAGGAGCTCCCTGCACTGAGGCAAGCAAAACTCAAGCTACCCGGTAGCTAAGCCAAGTTTATTCCAAGCAGAGGTTATTAAATAGTCAAAATTCTATTGAATTATGCACAATGGTTTTGTGCAAGAGGAGCTGAACTTAGATAAAAATCATTTTTCTTACTGCTTCAAGTTGGTCTCAAAGTGTAATCCTGGAGCTACAGAGCTGGTGCTCTATCCAGTAAGTGCTCCATCCAGTCAGTCCGTCTGTTTGCATTTGCAGTGGGCAGCCAGAGATGCTTCAACCATTGAACCTCCACTTTTTTAGTATTTTTCCTAAAATACATTTAAAAATGAATATTTTTCAGCTGAAATTGTGCACTCAGATGAGAAATCACATAAAAGAGAAAGAGAGAGAGAGAGAATTAAATACAAACCCATATCTTTTTGTAAGGGTAAAAAAAAGAATACCAAGACTTTCAGCGTTCCTTTTCTAACATTAAGAAAAATGGTCCTTGCATGCAGCTGAACATTTATTTTGGTGCTAAGGAACTGGTGTCCTGAGCAGGAGCTCGGAGATCAGGATTCGGGCTGGAGACATGGAGCAGCCTGTGGCCACTACCGAGCGCTCTGGGGCTCCACTGACCTATCTGGAAATCATTCCCCAGATGCTGTCTTAGACCTAATGGCACAAGAAGGTTTAACAGAGTCCTGAGGTTTTAACAATGGAAATTTGTACATCCCACCACCTCTAGTCTTCACACCCTGTGGACCTTGAGTTTGGTCTAAGATTCAGATGCTCCTTCTGGTCTGAAAACATTAGTTCTCTGCTGCACACACATTTCAACAAGATTTTAAGGGGTGTGTAGGGCTTATAGAGATGTATGAAGTAGAAAGGTCAGTACAAGAGCAGTGTAGACCATGCTATAGTATATTGCATTCTGTGATTTTGTTATTGGATGTGCTATACAAATGCATCCTATTTTAAGAACAATAATAGATGCTTTTGAATTTTGTCATCAGTGTTTAAAGATTTGCACAAAGATTTCAAAATATAGGTTTTTTAAGCCTTTCAATTGCTATCAAAAATTCAAATTGAATATTAGATAACTGAATGATAATATAATTGAAATGCCCTATTCCAATTCAAAATATAAATGCAAAAATAACACACATACCTTTCTTTTGTAATACACATAGAGGACGGTATGAATTTGCTACCTGTAAGGTGTATTGAATTTTTAATCATCTATATATTTATGGTAAAGAGTAACACATTACTTATAGCACACAAAAGCTTATGGCATACGATTATCCTTAATTAATGGCTAAGTGCAAAGCTTTATTATTCAATGAAACTGATTTATTATCTTAATTCTCCAATGTTCTGCTTCATGTTTCCATTGAAACCATTGTTTGCTCCATGGTAACCAGCAACCACCATATGTACGTGATCTTTTTTATGACCTATACGTAATTAGATTTTATTGTTTTCTTAAAGCTAAAGTGGAGCTTGTGCAAAGAGTCCGGTTATAGTTTCCGATACCCACGGATGAGGGATAGGTCCCTCGCTGCTTTGTTTCCGCAATAACCGGCTCGTGTTTTTGTGTATTATCATCATCATCATCATCGCTCGGTGTCTATTTTCTGCTGCGCGCTCCCGTGTGCCTCCTCTCTTCCTCCCCAGCTCCATGGTGCATCGCTTACCTGTCCCCCGTCTCCCCAGCTTGGCACAGCTAGTTAACTGAGAGGACGTGAAAGGAGCTGAAAGCTGGTGGGTGTCTCGGAGCTGCCTACCGGAGAGATCCCCAGCTAATTGCTAGTCCTAACAGGCACAATTAGCCGCTACAAGCCCTTTGAGATGGCCCTGGGCTTCTCTCAGGTAACAGCCATCACTAGATAAAGGCTGAAACGCGCTCCATTTAGAGAGACACTTGCAGACAGGGATGTCACAGGCTGCCAATTACGCTCTGCCTGTACACAGTCACTTCCAAGAGCCAGACAAGACACATACACCTGGAGTTAAAGGCGCAAGATGTGTACTATTTTGAACTACACAAGTGTGGGGCATGTGAGCACAGAACCCTTTTCAAATTGGGTTGCATCATCTTTTCAATTATCAGTTCTCCATCAGTGGGGTTTTTTTGTTGTTGATGTTTTTGTAAAGTTCACCTCATCTAGTAAGCTGTAAAAAAAGTCGGTGGGAGAGTGCTATGTATTTTATTTGCTGTGCGTGGTGTTAGTTTAAGCAAAGTTCAGCCATCACCACCCAGACATGGCTTAATAGGCCTCCTCTAGCAACCAGGGGGCTCTCCCCTTGTGAGTGCAATTGCG
Source organism: Rhynchotus rufescens (assembly GCA_032273925.1). Lineage (NCBI taxonomy): Eukaryota > Metazoa > Chordata > Aves > Tinamiformes > Tinamidae > Rhynchotus > Rhynchotus rufescens. Next base: position 461 of record JAVCKT010035488.1, on the reverse strand, counting down.
CAGCCAGCAATTAGTGGCAGAGGAAAAAGGGCAGATTAAAATACCTCGGGTTTCCTTCTGCAATTAGTAAATGCCCCACACCTCCATACTGGCCAGGAAACAAATAATGTGCTTTGAACACCTCTGGTAGAAAATTCTTTTGCAAAAGCAAGACGCTTCTATAGAAAATGAAGCAGCACAAGATGACAGCCTTAAATGTGGAAATATCCTCTTACACCTTCGTGGTAGCTACTGGCTACAGGGTCCCATCGGCTGGACTCTGCAGATTCCAGCTCTGCTTTATCAGGTGAAGCATTGCTTAGAAAGTTAACCCACTCACCGCTCCGTCACCGCCTCCACCATCGTGTCCTGCCAGGCTGCCCCTCTCCACGAAGCTGCATCGAAGCTTGGGCACGTCTAGATCATACCTTTAAAATATTAGCGTGCTTAGAGGTCTCTTACTGATAGATGACATATATACA